>JAWQFJ010004885.1:0-2500 GCA_034096865.1 Theodoxus fluviatilis
CTCAGCGACAGGTTGGTCACGTGATAGCTTTAATTCTTCCATAACATGCATACCACCATTCAACACTGAGTCTCAGCCACGCTGAATGGCATATCACATCGTTGAGTGTATTCCTCCGCTTGTTGTGATACACTCGATACTAGCAGCCATCTTTCCGTCAGTTCATTTTCTAAACATCGATTTCCCATAAATGTTAAACTTGTATGCGGTAAAATTCGAATCACAAGAGTGTAATATTGTGAACTCTACTAATTATAAGGACTTTGAATACAACAGCAACAGTTATACTTCATTGTGCGAGTAAGGCAACCAATCCCGTCTGCATAATGATAATCTTTTGGACCGATAGTACGATACGCCCAGAAACCCGCTGAGTGCTTTTACTGATAGGGAATCATTAATTTAATGTATGCTTAGAAGGATTAAACTTAGAAAAACTGCTTCTGAGCTCTCCAATGATATCGAACTTCGGAATCGGACGGATTCCTACAGAAGAAACTTAAACTCGATCAACGTTCAACACAGACAACAGTGAGTAAAATCTTCCTTCTACTTCTAGATCAGTCGATACACGAATGATCGAAGTGTGGACTCAGCAGCTCGTCAAACAGTGTGAAGGCAGTTAGACCACAGGTTCCGGCCAGAAAGCATTTACTTGCGAGAGTATAACCATAGATTCACAAAACCAGCCCGGAGCCATAGGAATCCTTTTCGATGCGTTTATACTGACTAGTTCCAAAGACAAGCGCACGTGCTGAAGGCAGTTTGCAACCTTATAGACGATGTTCGCGCTAAAAGTAGTTCTCAAATGAATTCCTGAAAATCTCATAGATTAGTTTTATTAGAACACCAAATTTGTGTTTATCTATCGGGATAAATAAGTGGAGTGAAATAGAATCTTCTCTTTTTACTCTCAATGGTCTTTTGATCATGTTGAATTTTGATTGGTAAAATCATTGGAATGTGGGGCCGAAGTCACGTGACCAACCTGTGTCAGAGATACTATATCTCTGTGTTCAGGATGACCGTGCGCCGATCACGTTTTGCCACTCAGTCACTGATTTGCTGTTTAGCCACTCTCGCTGACTGGGGCTGGTTTGCTTACGCTAGGACCTTGCAAGATCTTGCGAGGAATAGGCCGGTGTTAACATGTGTCAGTATGATGAAAGGAGATGTAAAGGCAGTCAAATGAGAGAGTGAGAGAGAGAGAGAGTGTGTGAGTGAGAGAGAAAGAGAGTGAGAGTGAGTGAGAGAGTGAGTGAGAGAGATTGAGTGAGAGAGAGATTGAGTGAGAGAGAGATTAAGTGAGAGAGAGTGAGAGTGAGTGAGAGACTGAGAGAGGGTGAGAGGGTGAGAGTGAGAGGGTGAGAGAGTGGGTGGGTGAGAGGGTGGGTGAGTGAGAGGGTGAGTGGGTGAGAGGGTGGGTGGGTGGGTGAGAGGGTGGGTGGTGAGAGGGTGGGTGGGTGAGAGGGTGGGTGGTGAGAGGGTGGGTGGGTGAGAGGGTGGGTGGGTGAGTGGGAGAGGGAGAGAGAGAGAGAGAGAGGGAGAGAGAGAGAGAGAGGGAGAGAGAGAGAGAGAGAGAGAGAAAGAGAGAGAGAGAAAGAGACAGAGAGAAAGAGACAGAGAGAGAGAAAGAGACAGAGAGAGAAACAGAGAGAGAGTGAGATAGAGAGTGATAGAGAGTGAGAGAGAGAGAGAGAGAGAGAAAGAGAGAGAGAGAGAGAGAGAGAGAGAGAGAGAGAGAGAGAGAGAGAGAGAGAGTCCAATCAGACGGTATGTGCATGGGAGAGACGGCTACTATCGACCGTTTCTTTAGATTACTCTACTTTGCCACCCATCTCAGCTATAAGATGGCTGACTCACTCCGTCACGCCTCCATGATAAGATAGCTGACTCACTCCGTCACGCCTCCAGGACAAGTTCGCTGACTCACTCCGTCACGCCTCCAGGACAAGTTCGCTGACTCACTCCGTGACGCCTCCAGGACAAGTTCACTGACTCACTCCGTCACGCCTCCATGATAAGATGGCTGACTCAATCCGTCACGCATGACTGGAGAAAACAAGGTTTTCCTCTTTCTCTGCACAATTGTGGCTTGTAAGATGTCGGGTCCACAGTTACAAACATTTGCAGCGATAATCAATTTTTTTATACCGTACAAAACACGTCATTATGATGCTACGACACGAATGATATGCCAGAGAGAGAGAGAGAGAGAGAGAGAGAGAGAGAGAGAGAGAGAGAGAGAAAGAGAGAGATTGATTGATTGATTGATTCTTTATTTGCGGCCGACGACCCAGTAGTAAAGAAAGTTACGCAATTACAAATTTGAAATATGGTACATCCTTTAGGTGAGTTTACAACCAGTGTGGTTAAAACAACGTCTAAACTATATATTTACTATAATACCGTAGTGAATTAAGATTAAATGCAGTAAATATGTACATAAGTTAAAAGTGGTTTGTTGTAGCTAAGGTACAGAGTCCATTTCCTGTATTTT
>JAWQFJ010004885.1:7500-17500 GCA_034096865.1 Theodoxus fluviatilis
TTTTCTACGAAAGCCGAGATAGTCATTTTGGAAGTAAACGTTCCGAAGTCAGGCTGGCCGAGATGGTGCGGGCAGACGCCATGCTGGCCACTTTCGTGGCAAAGCTCTTGTGGTGACTGTGGGGCGAGAGTCTGCACAATCGATCTGAAATGCACGTGTTGTGTATTTCTTGGCACGCCTTGCTTTGAAAACAGATAATCACATACACCGTATCGATTGTCCACGAGCTGTTATTTACTTTGTTGCCGTTTCGTTCTTAACTTCCTGTTCCACCTCGTTAAGTTTTTTAATGTTTTTCCTTCAATAAACATTTTAAAGATTCAAACGAAGAGGAACCACGATTTGGTAGGAGCGATAAATCGATTTTGTTCGTGCATTAACAGAAAAGAAAATCGGGTGCTCCCACGATCCGGCTGGCAACGTCTAAGTCCATATATTTGATCTTATCTGTGTTCGAGGTCGTCTTCCTCCTACATAAATGCTCCTTTTTGGAGTCCAAGATTGATTCAACCCGTTATCTGCTCTGTGTGAAGGAGCAGTGTGCCATTGGCATGGAAATGCGTTGTATCTGTCATCAGGCAGACTGTGCGACCCGCTCTCAACAGGTAGAATGGGTCTGACAGGAGGTGATGGTGGGGGGTGGGGTGGGGGGTGGGGGGTGGGATGGGGGGTGGGGGCTCAAGAAATAGTTTGAGATTCAAAAGCAAAGGTGGGGTGGGGCGCGAGAAATAAAAAAGGGAAAAGGAGGGTAGCTGGGTGTGGTGGGGTGGGATAAGGGGAGGGGAGAATGAGGTAAATGTAGAGGACCATTATAGTTCTCTTTCCTGTTGTAAAGTAGATGAGCTAGAGCAACTGCGAAAGTGCATTGATTTTCTCCCACGGGACACAAAATTAGAGCATGGATGCATCTTGATTCTTCAGTGTGACGTTCAGAATAAAAATGGTCCATTAGCCACAAATGTTGCGGGCGTGTTCCTGCAGAATGAGTAATGAGCTTCTGTATGGCTTAACACCGAATTTCATGGCTAGACGCTCTAACAAGATATCTCGCCATGCACTGAGGATCGTACCCATATATTATTTTCTTCTGTTGAGTTGCTAGGCGTTGTTTTCGAATGTCCTCAACAAGGTTCGAAATTCAAGTGTTGCTGTTGTTGTTATTGACTGACTCCATCATTTAGCTTGAGTTCAGCTGTGCATACTTGACACGTTGCAATGTTGTTGGCAGTGCCTGACACGTGGTAGTGTTGCTGGCAGTGCCTGACACGTTGTGGTGTTGCTGGCAGTGCCTGACACGTTGTAGTGTTGCTGACAGTGCCTGACACGTTGTGGTGTTGTTTGCAGTGCCTGACACGTTGTGGTGTTGCTGGCAGTGCCTGACACGTTGTAGTGTTGCTGGCAGTGCCTGACACGTGGTAGTGTTGCTGGCAGTGCCTGACACGTTGTAGTGTTGCTGGCAGTGCCTGACACGTTGTAGTGTTGTTGGCAGTGCCTGACACGTTGTAGTGTTGCTGGCAGTGCCTGACACGTTGTGGTGTTGCTGGCAGTGCCTGACACGTTGTAGTGTTGCTGGCAGTGCCTGACACGTTGTAGTGTTGCTGGCAGTGCCTGACACGTTGTAGTGTTGCTGGCAGTGCCTGACACGTGGTAGTGTTGCTGGCAGTGCCTGACACGTTGTGGTGTTGCTGGCAGTGCCTGACACGTTGTAGTGTTGTTGGCAGTGCCTGACACGTGGTAGTGTTGCTGGCAGTGCCTGACACGTTGTAGTGTTGCTGGCAGTGCCTGACACGTTGTAGTGTTGCTGGCAGTGCCTGAGACGTTGTAGTGTTGCTGGCAGTGCCTGACACGTTGTAGTGTTGCTGGCAGTGCCTGACACGTTGTAGTGTTGCTGGCAGTGCCTGACACGTTGTAGTGTTGTTTGCAGTGCCTGACACGTTGTAGTGTTGCTGGCAGTGCCTGACACGTTGTAGTGTTGCTGGCAGTGCCTGACACGTTGTAGTGTTGCTGGCAGTGCCTGACACGTTGTAGTGTTGCTGGCAGTGCCTGACACGTTGTAGTGTTGCTGGCAGTGCCTGACACGTTGTAGTGTTGCTGGCAGTGCCTGGCACGTTGTAGTGTTGCTGGCAGTACCTGACACGTTGTAGTGTTGCTGGCAGTGCCTGACACGTTGTAGTGTTGCTGGCAGTGCCTGACACGTTGTAGTGTTGCTGGCAGTGCCTGACACGTTGTAGTGTTGCTGGCAGTGCCTGACACGTTGTAGTGTTGCTGGCAGTGCCTGACACGTTGTAGTGTTGCTGGCAGTGCCTGACACGTGGTACTGTTGGTGGCAGTGCCTGACACGTTGTAGTGTTGCTGGCAGTGCCTGACACGTTGTAGTGTTGCTGGCAGTGCCTGACACGAGGTAGTGTTGCTGGCAGTGCCTGACACGTTGTAGTGTTGTTGGCAGTGCCTGACACGTTGTAGTGTTGCTGGCAGTGCCTGACACGTTGTAGTGTTGCTGGCAGTGCCTGACACGAGGTAGTGTTGCTGGCAGTGCCTGACACGTTGTAGTGTTGCTGGCAGTGCCTGACACGTTGTAGTGTTGCTGGCAGTGCCTGACACGTTGTAGTGTTGCTGGCAGTGCCTGACACGTTGTAGTGTTGCTGGCAGTGCCTGACACGTTGTAGTGTTGCTGGCAGTGCCTGACACGTGGTAGTGTTGCTGGCAGTGCCTGACACGTAGTGTTGCTGGCAGTGCCTGACACGTTGTAGTGTTGCTGGCAGTGCCTGACACGTTGTAGTGTTGCTGGCAGTGCCTGACACGTTGTAGTGTTGCTGGCAGTGCCTGACACGTTGTAGTGTTGCTGCAGTGCCTGACACGTTGTAGTGTTGCTGGCAGTGCCTGACACGTTGTAGTGTTGCTGGCAGTGCCTGACACGTTGTAGTGTTGCTGGCAGTGCCTGACACGTTGTAGTGTTGCTGGCAGTGCCTGACACGTTGTAGTGTTGCTGGCAGTGCCTGACACGTTGTAGTGTTGCTGGCAGTGCCTGACACGTTGTAGTGTTGCTGGCAGTGCCTGACACGTTGTAGTGTTGCTGGCAGTGCCTGACACGTTGTAGTGTTGCTGGCAGTGCCTGACACGTTGTAGTGTTGCTGGCAGTGCCTGACACGTTGTAGTGTTGCTGGCAGTGCCTGACACGTTGTAGTGTTGCTGGCAGTGCCTGACACGTTGTAGTGTTGCTGGCAGTGCCTGACACGTTGTAGTGTTGCTGGCAGTGCCTGACACGTTGTAGTGTTGCTGGCAGTGCCTGACACGTTGTAGTGTTGCTGGCAGTGCCTGACACGTTGTAGTGTTGCTGGCAGTGCCTGACACGTTGTAGTGTTGCTGGCAGTGCCTGACACGTTGTAGTGTTGCTGGCAGTGCCTGACACGTTGTAGTGTTGCTGGCAGTGCCTGACACGTTGTAGTGTTGCTGGCAGTGCCTGACACGTTGTAGTGTTGCTGGCAGTGCCTGACACGTTGTAGTGTTGCTGGCAGTGCCTGACACGTTGTAGTGTTGCTGGCAGTGCCTGACACGTTGTAGTGTTGCTGGCAGTGCCTGACACGTTGTAGTGTTGCTGGCAGTGCCTGACACGTTGTAGTGTTGCTGGCAGTGCCTGACACGTTGTTGTGTTGCTGGCAACGCCTGACACGTTGTAGTGTTGCTGGCAACGCCTGACACGTTGTGGTGTTGCTGGCAGTGCCTGACACGTTGTAGTGTTGCTGGCAGTGCCTGACACGTTGTAGTGTTGCTGGCAACGCCTGACACGTTGTTGTGTTGCTGGCAGTGCCTGACACGTTGTTGTGTTGCTGGCAACGCCTGACACGTTGTTGTGTTGCTGGCAACGCCTGACACGTTGTAGTGTTGCTGGCAACGCCTGACACGTTGTTGTGTTGCTGGCAGTGCCAAGAGGGGGCTCTAGTCGGGCTTTAGTCAACCTTCACTCCAACTGACGCATAGTCATATACATAGACAGAATAGTGCTCTGTAATTAGCAGAGAGAGAGAGAGAGAGAGAGAGAGAGAGAGAGAGAGAGAGAGAGAGAGAGAGAGAGAGATACAAAGACAAACACGCGCGCGCACGTACACACACACGCACACACACACGCACACGCACACGCACATATACACACCACATCATATTCATACACGCACGTGCACACATGCACGCGTGCACACACATACACACAAAGAGAGACATTTTGACACTTTATTTGTCGAGGCCATAGGCCCATAGACAAAGAGGTGAATAAGTGACAAAAGCAACATGCAAACACATTTTCAACAAATGGACACTTGGTCTCAAACCATATCCGCAAATTACATCCCACTTATGGCAATACCAGAGCATAAACTTAAGTAAACAGGAATATAAAAGAAAACCAAAACTTCTTCCTTTTGCAAACTTCCTCCACAATATCAATTTTACATTCTTCCTCTTATGACTTGTTCCAGAATGTATGAAAGGCGGAAACTTCTAGAGGCGAAATGTCCTCACCAACAACAGAGGCGGCTTTCTCCTTCTGTCCCCCAAGCCTGTACAACTCATCAATGAATGTGTTTTCACTCTGACACAATATCTGTCAAAATTCTAGGCCCTAAATATCAAAGAATGGGAAGGTCAGGGATAGGGGTCAGCCAGAATTGTGTCACAACAATTTCACGAAACAAAGTCAGCCTAGTATACTCAATGATAACAACACAACAAAACAAATGAATTGGGAGGAAATACACATTTTGACCAAACTCTAACGCATAATGGTGCCACCTTCGCGCAATTAGTCCCATGCATACAGAAAGTCGCAGACTTCCAAACGCAAGGGAATCTAAGCCAAAAAAAGGTTGATTTTCAATCAGTGTGACTTTTATGCTTACACATTTATCAAGATATAATTTTACAGTGGATTCGTACAAGAAAACGAACATGCACAGTAAATGTCATCATTTATTAAGTATGAGCACGAGCTGGAATGTAAGGGTAAAAATAGCAAATTCCTCTCGTGACTCATCAGGGAGTTCTTGCACTCCGACCCGGCTGCGAGAATTACCGTTTTCTGCGGAAGTCATGGTCTGGGTGGGAAGCACATACACATACTCTCTCACACACACGCACGCACACGCACACACACACACGCACACGCACATACTCTCTCACACACACACACACACGCACACACACGCACGCACACGCACGCACACGCACACACACACACGCACACGCACGCACACGCACACGCACGCACACGCACACGCACACGCACACACACACACATACACATACTCTCTCACACACACACACATACGCACGCACACGCACGCACACACATACACGCACGCACACGCACACACACACACACGCACACGCACGCACACACATACACGCACGCACACACACACACGCACACACACACACACGCACGCGCGCACACACACACACACATACACATACACGCACGCACACGCACACACACACACACGTACACACACACGCACGCGCGCGCGCACGCACACACACACGCACACACACATACACGCACGCACACGCACACACACACACACACATACACGCACGCACACGCACGCGCGCGCGCGCGTAAATCAATTCAGTGCTCCTGGTGGAGCATGAGGCGCCACACACACAGAGGGGGCTTGCTTCATTCGCGTCATCAATAGTCGTTCTGTCCCAGATAGATGCATGAGTGTACAGAACAAGAGAGGCACGATTTAATCGATGCAACGCACGCTAGCTTCCCAGAGGCGTTCCCGTCTCGCTTTTGTCAAGGGATTCGAGTCAACGAACAGACAGGCGTTCCAGTCTTTGTGCAGATTCAAATATTGCAAGAGGAGAGACGCCATCTGCTCTGCCGAGGAGATGTAGATCCTGATGTCTTGATAACTTGAGCGACAAATACGCGGCTCCACGCTGGACTGACGCGTCGAACTGAGGTACGGTTTTCTTTCGCATGTCGCAGCGTCTCGACATCATCTGGAAACAAGCGGAGTTCTTCCTTCCAACAAAATAACACTCACTTCAGATGAGATCTTGTGGAAGGGCTGCATATAGTGGGCATTGTTCAAAGACTCGCACGAGCGGAGGCCTCTGGAAAGACTCCAGGGCGAATATATGAAAGTGGGAGACAGAGAGGTCAGTCAGTTTGAATACATATATATTCTGCTGCTGATGGGTTGGGTTTTTTTAATCCGAAAACTTGTGAGGCGTTATGAATCCATTTGGACTCACTGTCGCCGTCGACGTTTCTGTGCGATTCGTTTCTCTGACTCCGGCATGGCTCAGGCTGATTCTTGCACTTGAACTCAAAAGTGAAAAAGCCAGCCATTACATTTGGGGACGGTTTCCTCTGCTTGGGGGTTCTCAACAAACTAATTATCATTTTATCATTCAATCACTTTATCATTCAATCATTTTATATTATGAGTGGGAGTCCTGCGAAGTTACTCCTATTTTTCATCTATAGTAGGTCTATGTGGTTTGTAATCGCAGGTGTATGAGGGTTTGTGTAGGCACAGCGTGTAAGTGCGTGCCAACCTATCTTGAGACATTCATTAAGTCACACTGTACGACTTTGCTTGCTTCAGAAGACCGCTGCATACTTTTTTGTTACCGAAGTTAGAGCTGCGGGCGGCTGCTGTGAGTGTCGTTGTTATTATTGTTTTTGTTGTGTACCAGTGTTTCAGAGAAATAACGCGTAACTTCTGACCGGCCAGTCTGAAATCATTCCTAGCTCGGGCGAAGTGATTAGGCACATGACAGAACGTCTCTCGTAGGGTTTTTACAGATCTATTTATATACCGACGGACGCTCTATGTTTAGACACTTTTGGGTCATGAAACGCTACATGCGGAAATACATGATGGGGGATCAATCTAGATTAGTTACGTATATTTAGCATCCACGTGGGACATTTTCTCAAATTGCCGCTGTCACCACATCGATCTCATTTCAATTAAATTCAATTATTTTATTTAACGAGGGTATACACTTGTACAATAAAAGTCTATCTCCCAGTGGCCCTCAAAACAAAACCTCGTGACAAAAAAAATGAGAATTCTTAACTCTCTCTCTCTCTCTCTCTCTCTCTCTCTCTCTCACTCTCTCTCTCTCGCTCTCTCTCTCTCTCTCTCTCTCTCTCTCACTCACTCATTCCATCACGTTTTCTTTCACACCATCAAACCGCCTCCCCATCCCCTTTCTTTATTGTTCTTGAGATAGAGTTTTGACTGTTTTTTGAATGATTGAAAATTCTATGATTCTCGTACAGAAAAAGGTAACGAGTTCCATATCTTTGTAGCATGATAAGCGAACGATTTACGAAACACTTCCGTGTGGACCATGGAAGGATGAAGATTTTATATAGAGAATGAACGGAGTCGTGTATCGCCTAAGCGTGAGAAAATTTCTCGAGGGTAGGATGGAGATTGCAACGTCAACGTTTTGTATTCTAATATGGCCGTTTGAAACTGACATTCATGTTTAAAAGAGAGCCAGTTCAAACTGGATAGTATCTCATTTATAAGCATTTCATAGTTATTCATGAAACTACGTTTAGATCTCTTCATAATTCGATTGACAGAGTATTTATATCTGTGAGGACTAAGTCCCCATGTATTTAAATAGTAAATAATATGTGGGGTGAAGAATGCAGTGTAAAACATTTTCCTGTTTCTCATGGGAAGGAGTGCTTTTATCTTTTTAAATATACATAACTGAGTATTGAGTCTTTTAATAACATGCTCAGCATAACTGGTCTAAGACAGATTGTCATTAATAAGCACACAAAGTAATTTTTGTTTTAGAACGTTTGGTATAAGATTATTGAGTCAATTCAGGTTTATTTTCATAGAGGAGAGAGTTCGTCCTCTTTGCTGGGCAGTTGTTAGCATACATGTTGTTTTCAGTGGGTTCAAAGTCATTCCATTTGGTCTTGTCCAGGAATCTTCTTTTTTTTTCAAGTCATCATCGAGTTTGTTTTGGAGTTCCGATATATCGGATGCAAAAGCTGTAAGAGTGATGTAGTCTGTATACAGATCACCATCAAACTAGGAGGTGACTGTAGGTTAATCCGAAGAAAAAAAATTGAAGTAAAGTTGAGACACAAGAATTTAGCCTCTCGATATGCGCATGATTTCTACACTGTTGATGTCACGGTGCTCTTACTTGTGTAAATCAGAAAAGACTGCAAATTTTAAAACAATACTTGCAATATTCCAACATCGAAAAATGAAGATAGGACTTGTTATTATGTGGCGAGTCACAATTAGGAAATGTGCCGAGACGCCCACATAGGCAAGGCACTGCACGCCCCTCCTGTGGGCTGTGCGTCAGAATAGACTCATCGTGTCTCGCCGTGTCTCGCCGTGTCTCGCCGTGTCTCGCCGTGTCTCGCCGTGCGTTTCGTCAGAGGCGAATGTCTCGGGAAATCTCGTGGCTTGATTGTTCTTACTCTAACCAACTCTAAAGATTTTTCATTATCAATGGCATTAAAAAGCCTGCAATGGCTGATAGGCCGTAAACTAACTCCGTCCGTCCGTCCGTCCGTCCGTCCGTCCGTCCATTCATCCATCCACTGTATAAGAAAAAAATAATGGCTGTGGCGCGCTTTACGTGTAAAACTATCTCTTGTGCAGGGTTACGAAAAGAGTGCTTCTCTTGGATTATCTAGCATTGGCGTAACTGGGTATTGCAGTAACTGGGTATTGCAGTAACTGGGTATTGCAGTAACTGGGTATTGCAGTAACTGGGTATTGCAGTAACTGGGTATTGCAGTAACTGGGTATTGCAGTAACTGGGTATTGCAGTAACTGGGTATTGCAGTAACTGGGTATTGCAGTAACTGGGTATTGCAGTAACTGGGTATTGCAGTAACTGAGTATTGCAGTAACTGGGTATTGCAGTAACTGAGTATTGCAGTAACTGGGTATTGCAGTAACTGGGTATTGCAGTAACTGGGTATTGCAGTAACTGAGTATTGCAGTAACTGGGTATTGCAGTAACTGGGTATTGCAGTAACTGAGTATTGCAGTAACTGGGTATTGCAGTAACTGGGTATTGCAGTAACTGGGTATTGCAGTAACTGAGTATTGCAGTAACTGGGTATTGCAGTAACTGAGTATTGCAGTAACTGGGTATTGCAGTAACTGGGTATTGCAGTAACTGGGTATTGCAGTAACTGGGTATTGCAGTAACTGGGTATTGCAGTAACTGGGTATTGCAGTAACTGGGTATTGCAGTAACTGGGTATTGCAGTAACTGGGTATTGCAGTAACTGGGTATTGCAGTAACTGGGTATTGCAGTAACTGGGTATTGCAGTAACTGGGTATTGCAGTAACTGAGTATTGCAGTAACTGGGTATTGCAGTAACTGGGTATTGCAGTAACTGGGTATTGCAGTAACTGGGATAGTTCTATCAGTTCGAGACCCTTTGGAATTTTGGCGGTCTTCGATGGTCTCTTCGTCGTCGTCGTTGTCGTTAATTGTGGTGATGACGGTGAACGTTCGTCTCCATGTACGCCTCCAAATGATATCAATCTATATCCTGAGTTGCGCGGTCCATTTGTCCCTTAGAGTTGTAGAGCGTAGAAATTCCTAGCAGTTTTCCTAGCTCAGGAGACCAGAATGCTTTGTTGACTTTGTTGTTATTATTGTTGTTGTTTTGTTCTCTGTAGTTTAGAGTTATCGGTTGCCATTTTCACAGCATTACCGTGATTGGTAGTTATTTCTAATGTTGCATCGTGACTGGTTGATCAATACTGTGTGCTGTCTGCAAGCTCCACAGCGGTGGGGTTGCGTGCTGCTGAGATTGAAGGCGTGCGTGACTGCAAAATCGGTCTGTCTAGGGATCGACTCTCTTCCAGTAAGAAGATTGTCCTCGCCTGCAACTCGCCTTGGTGCTTTGTCCCCTAAGACATTCACCCTGTCACTCCCCCCCCCCCCCCCCCTTCCGCCCCGCCCCATTCTAATAAT
>JAWQFJ010004885.1:22500-30000 GCA_034096865.1 Theodoxus fluviatilis
CCTTCCCACCCCACCCTTTTGCTTTTCCCATCCCACCCTTCCCCTTTTCCCACCCCACCCCTCCCCTTTTCCCACCCCACCCCACCCTTCCCCTTTTCCCACCCCACCCCACCCTTCCCCTTTTCTCACTCCACCTCTTTTCCCACCCCACCCCACCCCACCCCTCCCCTCCCCTTTTTCCACCCCACCCCTTTTTCCATCCCACCCCACCCTTCCCCTTTTCCCACCCCACTCCAACCTTCCCTTTTTCCCGGCCTACCCCACCCCTCCCCCTTTTCCACCCTACCCTTCCCCTTTTCCCAACCCACTCCAACCTTCCCTTTTTCCCGGCCTACCCCACCACTCCTCTTTTTCCACCTTACCCGTCCCCCTTTCTCACCCCATCCCTCCTTTCTTTTCCCACCCCACCCCACTCTCCCCTTTTCCCACCCCACCCTTCCCCTTTTCCCACCCCATCCCTCCTCTCCACTTTTCCCACCCCACCCCACCCCTTCTCTCCCCTTTTCCCACCCCATCCCTCCCATTTTCCCAAACATCCTTGCCCCTTTTCCCACCCCACCCCTACCCTTTTCTCTCCCCACCCCTCTCCTTTTCCCACCCCACCCCTCCCCACCCCTTTTCCCACCCACCCCTCCCCACTCCTTCCCTCCCATTTTCCCACCCACCCCACCCTTCCCCACCCCTTTTCCCACCTACCTTTCCCCTCTCCTTTACCCCCTCCACCCTTCCCCTCCCCACCCTTCCCCTACCCACTCCTCCCCTTTTCTCACCCCACCCCTCCCCTTTTCCCACCCCACCTCACCCCTTCCCTCCCCTTTTCCCACCCAACCCTAACCCTCCCTACCTCTTTTCCCACCCTCCCTACCCCTTTTCCCACCCCACCCCACCTCTTTTCCCACCCCACCCCTCCCCTTTTCCCACCCCACCCTAACCCTCCCTACCTCTTTTCCCACCCCACCCCACCTCTTTTCCCACCCCACCCCACCCCTTTTCCCAACCCACCCCACCCCTCCCCCTTTTCCCACCCCACCCTTCCCCTCCCCACCCCTTGATTAATCTTGTACCGTCATCTGACAGCGAACGCAACAACAGGACACGCACACAGTACCGCACCAGCGCTGCTCTCTGCAGAGTGTTCATTCCGATGCAGGACCACGATTGCACCAATGGTTTACTGTAGCGGTGTGCCCTCAATGCCCTCATATGCACTCGAGTGTACTCACGGGCAGAAGGAGACAATGCGAGTCACCCAAAGATGTACCTCTGGTGTCTGCATGCATGCAGTCTCGAACGCTCCATCCACTCGTCGCGAGTCACCGCAGGCAAGCGACGCGCGGCCTACAAATGCACGTGTAGTAGCAGCGTTCAGCCATGATGAGCACAACCTGGACGACTAAGTTTTTGTGACTTACGCTACCACCAATTGTAACGCCGAACATTTCGCCGTCCAGGTTAGGTGAACTGCTCCAGAGCGCCCCGCTTCGCTCGCCTTGTGCAACGGCGGCCAGGACAGAGCTTGTCAGGTCAGGTCAGGTCAAGCTTGGCCAGAATTCCCACGCGTCCTTTGGGCTCCTCGGTCCCTCTTTCCACACGCTGGCATGAGCACGTACAGCAGTGTAGAGGTGACAGGCAAATTGACAAGGGAAGCTTTTCGCCACCAAGCGCCAGCGTTGAAGGGTCAACAACCGGAATTTCGCCAATGCACTCGCTCCTTGTCTGTCACTGCGTAGCGTAACGAGGTGCCGTGGAGACGTGAAAATCGTCCCCCCTGTCATTCTTTCCGCCACGTGTGAGTCTGTAGCATCATTGCGTGCAAAACCGTCGTCGTTCGCTTCATCTCTCCGCATCCTGATGCTGAGGGCAGTATATTTCTGGCAAAGCCTTACCCATGACCTGTGATCAATTATCGTGGCCACAGCTGGGCGTCTATCACTGCCGTGACAATGGCGTCAGCATTCTGGTACTCGCCTGTGGCGCACCAGAAACTGGGGACAGCTGCAGATTTCATTCGCCTAGCTATAGTATCGATTGTATGTACGTATAGCTCTCCAGCCTGTTTTGCAAATAGGCAAATAGGTAGGCAGGTGATTACACTGCTGGTCTATACATGCACTTCTTAAGGGTTCAGCCTAAGGACACCTTTACACTCATTAAATCAATGTTCCACCTCAATTGACGAGCTTTCAGTCAAAAGCTCCATTCTACCAACATCGCACAGCATCATTCTACCAACACCGCACAGCATCATTCTACCAACATCGCACAGCATCATTCTGCCAACATCGCACAGCATCATTCTACCAACATCGCACAGCATCATTCTACCAACATCGCACAGCATCATTCTGCCAACATCGCACAGCATCATTCTACCAACATCGCACAGCATCATTCTGCCAACATCGCACAGCATCATTCTACCAACATCGCACAGCATCATTCTGTCAACATCGCACAGCATCATTCTACCAACATCGCACAGCATCATTCTACCAACATCGCACAGCATCATTCTACCAACATCGCACAGCATCATTCTGCCAACATCGCACAGCATCATTCTACCAACATCGCACAGCATCATTATACCAACATCGCACAGCATCATTCTACCAACATCGCACAGCATCATTCTACCAACATCGCACAGCATCATTCTACCAACATCGCACAGCATCATTCTACCAACATCGCACAGCATCATTCTACCAACATCGCACAGCATCATTCTGCCAACATCGCACAGCATCATTCTACCAACATCGCACAGCATCATTCTACCAACATCGCACAGCATCATTCTGCCAACATCGCACAGCATCATTCTGCCAACATCGCACAGCATCATTCTACCAACATCGCACAGCATCATTCTACCAACATCGCACAGCATCATTCTACCAACATCACACAGCATCATTCTGCCAACATCGCACAGCATCATTCTGCCAACATCGCACAGCATCATTCTACCAACATCGCACAGCATCATTCTACCAACATCGCACAGCATCATTCTACCAACATCGCACAGCATCATTCTGCCAACATCGCACAGCATCATTCTACCAACATCGCACAGCATCATTCTACCAACATCGCACAGCATCATTCTGTCAACATCGCACAGCATCATTCTGCCAACATCGCACAGCATCATTCTACCAACATCGCACAGCATCATTCTCCCATCGCACGCATCATTCTCACATCGCACAGCATCATTCTGCCAACATCGCACAGCATCATTCTACCAACATCGCACAGCATCATTCTACCAACATCGCACAGCATCATTCTGTCAACATCGCACAGCATCATTCTGCCAACATCGCACAGCATCATTCTACCAACATCGCACAGCATCATTCTACCAACATCGCACAGCATCATTCTACCAACATCGCATAGCATCATTCTGCCCACGCACTATTACACCGTTTTGCCCCTATCACTTCATTGTTGGTTTTGTGCTGCCGAAGTCAATAAGAGAGTGTCCGTTTCTAGGCCAGCTAGGATGGCAGGCATTCTGCGGGCGTAGCTGCATAGATTGCGTACATACGCCAGTGCATGCACGGCAAGACATAGATTGGGTACATACGCCAGTGCATGCACGGCAAGACATTGATTTCAGCTTGTGAGAGAGAGCAACACATGTGCTGTCATTTCAGAAAAGCACGAGGTGATTGCTGTTGGAGAAATTCGGCAGACTGTTAAATGGATAGCGCAGACTTTCTAGTTAATAGGTTGAAACAGGCCGATGAATGGGTTAAGAAATTATTGAGGCTGACGACTGGAAAAGTATGGAAAATATTGCAGACTCTGTCACAGGGCTGATCGATCACTCACCACAATGTTCGTGACACTCAAGCGCAGATAGGCGTATATAATCAATGAATGAATGAACGAATGAACGAATAGTTTTACGGCCTATCAGCCTTTGTGGGCTATGTAAAACCACTGATCACGAAAATCACGAGTGCTGGTTAGATTAAGAGCGAGCAAGTCTCGGTTTCCCTGGTTATTCGTCTTCACGAATCGCGTAGGGAGACGCATGACATCTGTTCTCCCCCAACCACAGGGGGTCCTCCTCACCGGCAGGCGGCCTGTAAACAGGCACTTTGGTAGGCCTGTAAACAGGCACATTGGTAGACTTGTAAACAGGCACTTGGTAGGTCTGTAAACAGGCACTTTGGTAGACCTGTAGACAGGCACTTGGTAGGTCAGTAAACAGGAACTTTGGTAGGCCTGAAAAGAGGCACTTTGGTAGACCTGTAAAGAGGCATTTTGGAAGACCTGTAAACAGGTACTTTGGAAGGCCTGTAAACAGACACATTGGTAGCCCTGTAAAGAAGCACTTTGGTAGGCCTGTAAGCAGGCACTTTGGTAGACCTGTAGACAGGCACTTTGGTAGACCTGTAGACAGGCACTTTGGTAGGTCTGTAAACAATCACTTTGGTAGACCTGTAAGCAGGAACTTTGGTAGGCCTGTAAAGAGGCACTTTGGTAGACTGTAAAGAGGCACTTTGGAAGACCTGTAAACAGGTACTTTGGAAGGCCTGTAAACAGGTACTTTGGAAGACCTGTAAACAGGCACTTTGGTAGGCCTGTAAGCAGCCACTTTGGTAGACATGTAAACACTTTAGTAGACAAGTAAAGAGGCACTTTGGTAGACCTGTAAAGAGGTACTTTGGTAGATCTGTAAATAGACACTTTCGTAGACCTGTAACCAGGCACTTTGTTAGAACTGTAAACACTTTAGTAGACATGTAAAGAGGTACTTTGGTAGACCTGTAAAGAAGTACTTTGGTAGACCTGTAAAGAGGCACTTTAACAGATCTGTAAACAGGCACTTTGGTAGAACCGTAAAGAGGCACTTTGGTAGATCTGTAAAGAGGCACTTTAGTAGACCCGTGAACAGGCACTTTAGTAGACCTATAAAAACTTTGGTAGACCTGTAAAGAGGCACTTTGGCAGAACCGTAAAGAGGCACTTTGGTAGATCTGTAAAGAGGCACTTTAGTAGACCCGTGAACAGGCACTTTGGTAGACCTATAAACACTTTGGTAGACCTGTAAAGAGGCACTTTGGTAGAACCGTAAAGAGGCACTTTGGTAGACCTGTAAAGAGGCACTTTAACAGATCTGTAAACAGGCACTTTAATAAACCTGTAAAGAGGCATTTTGGTAGAAATGTAAAGAAGCACTTTGGTTGACCCGTAAAGAGGCAACGAGGTAGACCTGTAAACAGGTACTTTGGTAGACCTGTAAACAGGCACTTTAATAAACCTGTAAAGAGGCACTTTGGTAGAAATGTAAAGAGGCACTTTGGTAGACCTGTAAACAGGCACTTTGGTAGACCTGTAAAGAGGCACTTTGGTAGGCCTGTAAAGAGGCAATTAGGTAGACCTGTAAACAGGCACTTTGGTAGACCTGTAAACAGGCACTTTGGTAGACCTGTAAACAGGCACTTTGGTAGACCTGTAAAGAGGCAATTAGGTAGACCTGTAAACATGCTCTTTGGTAGACCTGTAAACAGGCACTTTGGTAGACCTGTAAACAGGCAATTAGGTATACCTGTAAACAGGCACTTTGGTAGACCTGTAAAGAGGCAGTTAGGTAGACCTGTAAACAGGCACTTTAGTAGACCTGTAAACACTCACTTTGGAAGACCTGTAAACAGGCACTTTGGAAGACCTGTAAAGAGGCACTTTAGAAGACCTGTAAAGAAGCGCTTTAGTAGTGTACAAGTTTGCACTTTCTGGCTGCGAATTGTGAAGGAGGCGCACAAAACCAGATGCCTTCAGGTAATGGAAATGCAATGACAGTTTGGAGGCAGGTAGCCAACCCAGCCGTACTCACTCATGTTTAGTAAAAGCCATCTGATATTTTCTCTCGGGCTGTCATTGAGTTTTCTTGTTCTTTCTTGCAGAGTCCGTCATGGACAGGGATGCCACAGATAGCGTGAACGGCAGGGCACTGCAGTTCATGAGAGAGGAGATGCACGCATCCGTCTTCAGTAGAAACCAGGTAAGCGTCATCGGCAGCTGAACCAGTAGCAGGAAGAGGAGCGGGTGCGGGAGGAGCAGCAAGAGGACAAGTACATCAAAGCGGGGAGTAAAAGGAAGCCCACAAGGACGACAGTGGAATGTACGAGAGTGGAGATGAGGCGCTGCGGCTCTGTGGTTTATGGGCTTAAATGACGTAGCCGCCTCCCACGCAAGAATTATGCCGGGCACCTATGCGGGCTGAGCTTAACAATCTGTGATAAGTAACCTTGGCGCATTAATCCGCAGCCTTGAAAGGGGGGTTCAGATTGGTAATGAGAGTAGCCCAATGACCAGTGAGCAAAATTGTGCTAATTGAGCACCCATCAATAGGTGGAAGGTCGCCAACTATAAACAACCATCTTCAGGTGGAAGTAGAGCAAGGAAGGAATGCGTGGGGAAGAGGTGTCAGGGAAAAGAGATTGGCGAGCGTTAGGTCAGGATGAGGCGGGCCAGCAATAGAGCACGGAGAGGGCTTTCAGCGCCACGCTGGGGACCTAAGCTGGACAGTCACGAAGAAGACACGGTCAGAGCGGTCAGCTGGCACTTGACGCAGATTCCAGGTGGGATGAGTGCGGAGGCTAGCAATCAGGAGGTCTCTGCTGGGGAGACTGTTCAAGAAAGGGTCAGACCAAGATGGCTATCCAGGTATGCCAAGTGTGCCGAGTGTGAAATAATGAGCTTTGCCGGATCGAGAACTGCATTCTAGGGAAATGGGCAAGTAGGCAGAGACTGGAGAGGAAAAGCTGACCTCTGATTGACCTTGCAGCCCATTGTGTCCAGGTGGTCAGCGGGACGTCCACCTGAGTCTGTCATCTTCAAAGTCAGTGGGGACGAAAGGCAGCCATTCCCATGACACCTGGGCAACACTTGTCATCCTGCCTGCCTTTCCACCCGTCAGCACACTGCCCTCATTGCCCTTGCCATCTAAATCCCTCCCCCCTTCCCTCCCTTTCCCTCCCTTTCCCTCCCCTCCCCCCTCTCTCAATCATCTGTCCCTATTTGGACAGACACGCACGGAAGGGGATTGTGGGACCGAAAAGTGGCGGTTGTCACGTCTGCATCCAAGGAAAGTGTCGCACGGTTTCGATTTCTCGACTGTTGTTGTGACTGGCATGGAACCCGTACTCTAATCCACGAAGCAGAAAGCGTCATGGTTTGATCAAGACAAAAACATCAGGCTTGTTCATGAGGCGCAGCGCTGCAAAGCGCTGCACAGCGCTGCATGTGATTCACTCCAACAAGCCTATTAGCTCGATCAAATTGGTTCAAATGAAAACGCAAACACATGTATAGCGCAGCCATTCTAACGGAGGAGTGTCGCAAACGCCATACCTTTAAGAAAAAGTTCAACAGGCCACTTAATCAACCCTGCCGTCTGTCTGAGTTACAAAGTTCCAACTCCCTCAAGTCTAATTAAAACCATTAGAACTGAAAATGTCTTGTGGAATACAT
>JAWQFJ010004885.1:35000-122744 GCA_034096865.1 Theodoxus fluviatilis
CCAGTCTAACTGTTCGTCAATCATCACCCCAAGCACATTGTGTTCTTTCACCTTTTCTATCGACTCAGCAGCAAGTGAGAGTGGGAGTAACAAAGGATGTACTTGATGTTTTTGCCTTGTGGTTATTGAATGGGCTGAGGACCATATGATTTGAAAGACACCAGCAACATATTTCATCAAGACTCTTTTGGAGTTTATCTGCCACAGTTTCGGTTGATCTGTCCGTGGTAGACAGCGTTGTATCATCTGCAAACATGTTACATGAGACCTTTCTATCAGTGTCATGCAAGGGTAGGTCATTTATGAATATGCAGAATAAAGGGGCCTAGTACAGATCCCTATGGGATACCCGCTTTTAGAATACCATACTTGGAAACGTGCCCATCGAATTGGACACATTGTTGTCGATTATCCAGGAATGACAGAAAAAAACTTCACAGTCGTGTGACCATGAAAAAAAAGAGCCAGGTTTATCCAATAGTATGCCGTGATGTACCATGTCAAAGGCTTTTCTGAAATCTAGGAAGACAGATTCTATCACTTTCGAGGTGTTAATGGCGTGCAGCCAGGCGTCCATCAGGTGGAATAATGCAGTATGGCAGGAATGTTTTGGTCGGAAGCCCGATTGAAGGGGGTGTAGAAGACTGTGTCGATCAAGAAATGCCAACAGATGTTTGTGAACGTGCTTTTCAATTGGTTTTGATAAAATTGATAGAACTGATATGGGTCGGAAGTCATCTAGACTTGTGGGAGTTTTCACTTTTCGTAGAGGGATAACTTTAGCTTTTTTCCATTCATCTGGGAAGTTTTGCTTAATAATGCACAAATTGTATATGTATGTGAGCGAGTCGATTATATATGGAAGAGAGAGTTTAAGAAGAAAACTATTGATGCCATCAGGTCCTGTTGTTTTAGAGTTGAGTTTTTCAATAAATCTGCCAACTTCATGAACAGCAAGAAGAGGACTCTCAAATTCCAATGAAGACAATAGTCTCTCTTGGCAGAATTCTTGGAGATATGCTGTTTCAGATTGGAAATTATGGTTTCTATCGCAAGGAAACAACTTTTCAGCCACAGAAAGGAAGTGATTATTGCAGTCATTAACATCATTGGATGGGCATGATGAGTGAGCTTTAGCTCCGTTTCGTTTGGTAAAGGTATTTATGGCGTTCCATACTGAGGTGATGTTTTTGTTATCAGTTATAAGTTCTGAAAATATTCTTTTCTTTGCTTTCCTTACTAAGCTTTTAACTGCATTTCTTTGTTTTTTGTATGCAACGAAATCATTGCTTTTCCTGTGTTTATCTCTGAGGGACATTGCTTGCATTACTTCCTTGGTTAACCATGGTGGCAGCATTGGATGACGCACGCGTTTTCTTCTGATCGGAACGTGTTTGTTAATTACTCCTAGAAATATGTTGTACCAAAGCTGAAGTGCAAAGTTTGGATCGGTGTGATATTGGACTTCATGGAAGGGTGTCTTTTGGAGGTCAGAACAAAAGATTTTGGCATCATAGGTTTTGAACGATCTATAGGTCAGATATGAATGATCGCGTTTTTTGCTTTTGGAGAGTTTAGCGTGCAAGGAGCAGATGATTGGAAAATGATTACTAATGCCCATTCTTGGCACCCAAGTGCTTTGTACCAGATGGATGTTGGTGGTACATATGTGATCAATAAGAGTCGATGTTTACTGAGTGACCCTAGTGGTTGTATGAACCAATTTGTGTCCAAAGAGCAGGATAGTTGCATTCCTTGCACAGTTAATTTTTAGGTAGTCTATATTAAAGTCACCAAGAAGAAGAATATATTTTCCAAGAGCACTCACTTTGTCCATCATGCTTACGAATTCATCATACCAACAGAAGGTGAAGGCAGGGTTTCTGTACAAGAATCCCAGGAGAAGAGAAGTATTTGAAGATTTTTTCAGCTCCAACCAAATACACTCAACACTTGAAGATTCAATGTCATGTCTTCTATAAATAGAGTTTCGTAGGTCAAAGTTAATGTAGATTGCTAACCCAGTGTGCCCAGGTAGCACAGGATCGCGTCGTACGATGTCAAATCCTGATATTCCAATAATTTCATCACTGATTTCACTGTGAAGGCGAGATTCACTTATTCCAAGAATGCCTAACTGTTCCTTCTGAATAAAAGCACCAATGTCCGTCACTTTATTGTATAAATGATATACATGTATATGTCATATGTGCAAATTTTGTTTATGGACCATGATTGTTGAAAATGATACCTAACTGTCACTGGATTGGATGGGAAGAGAAAGAAAGAAAAAATCACGTCGGCAAAGTATTCATCGTTCACGCCAATAATCCATCGAAGAATACTGTAGCCAACTGGTATTCACACTGTTGGTACTGGACGGAGACCATTGAAGGGATGAGTATATTGCCACTGCATGTATGGAGGAAAGAATGGGAAAAAAGGATGAAAGTGTAGGTAAGGGGCCATCAGAGGATTTTGAGGGATGGTTTGGTGAGGCAATCTGGAAGTAGCGGGCATTCTGCACTCAGGAACCAAAGGTTGAGTTGCGTGCACCTCTACACTTTCTGTTTTACATCTAGGGGGTGTTTGGCCGGGACACTGAGTGTTGGTGTTTTGAGGTATCTTCTCCGTCATAGTAGGCAGTACGTCCTTGTAAAGGTTAGGGCCAGTGACTGTCTGTATTCTACCTGTCTGTACTATGTCATTTAGTTTATCATTGTTGTTGTTCAGACAACTGTCCGTGCTGTTTGGAATGTTATGAATTTGCTCTGGCTGTGTTGTAGGGCTGGAATGGTTCAACTGCCGTTTCCGAGGGAGAAGGAAATTCTGTTTTGTAGATGTCTTCTGCTTGCTGGTGTCCCAGTTTTGTTCTCTTCTTTTCCGTCCCATGAGCAATGGCGGTGGATCTGTGGGGAGGCGGATGTGCAGATCTGTGGGGAGGCGGATGTGCAGATCTGTGGGGAGTCGGATCTGCAGATCTGTGGGGAGGCGGATGTGCAGATCTGGGTGGAGGCGGATGTGCAGATCTGAGGAACAGTGAATTTCCGTGTGAATCTTCCCTTGTGGGAAGGACGTTTGTTCTATCTTGAGGGGGGTGTACATGTCTGTGGTTTCCTGGATTCTGGTTTGTCATGAATATTGTATTGAGAGGAAGTGCATGGGGTGAAGGGATTTCTGTTGGTGGGTGCGATTTTGGTTTTGGAAGAAGGGTCCGTCTGCGCTGTTGTGTTGTGTGCGTTTGAATTGGTGGGAAGGATGGTGTTGGTAGGAGAGCTGAGAGTTTTTGAGTGGTATGTACTCGTGCTTCAGATTGTGGTGTTTTCGTTGTTGGAGAGGAGAGTTGTAGAAACGTTTTGATGACTTTGGCAAGCCTGATATTGCTGTCATTAGTAAGTTGTTTGCCATCAGCTGTGTAGCTTGTGTTGTTGCTGGAGCACATTGTGACATAGTGCACATTTTGCCTTTTCTTTGCCACGTGCTCCATGGCTGCGTTGTATCTGTTAAAGTGATCAGCAGAACGCTTGTGAAATGAGAGAGAGAGAGAGAGAGAGAGAGAGAGAGAGAGAGAGAGAGAGAGAGAGGCCAGCTGATAAAAGGACATTGTACAGCTCTGACCATATTTTGCACGTACGCTGCCAGCTTGATGGTGTGACCTGGATGATCGGTCAACAATGCAGGATGGATGACAAAGGGATGGATTGGTGGCGGAAGATAGTCAGAGCTTAACAATGTCATTGGGTTGGCTTGATCTTTAAAGTTGAAAAGATAATATTTTCATTGATATAGAAACTACTTTCTAAACAAACGAGGATACAAGCCTAACTGTCGCTACCAGTGGCAAAGAGTACAGAGCCTTTGAAAATAAATTACTACCCACAACGATCATTCATGAATTCCGCATCTCAGAGCAGTGTACCCTTGTCAAGAGTTGTTTGTGCAAAAGTCAGTGTGGATGGAGAATCACTCACCGTCTATTTTGCTTTGTTTTGTGTGCAGAGTTGTGGGTGTGGCTACACGTGGAGGCCCAAGCGAGAGGACTGCCTGGTCTTTCCCAGTCCAGACCGGGGTAAAGGTGCGTACAGCGTCACTGGCGGCAGATGGAGGATGGATATAATAGAAAGCGATTTCCATTACTCTAACTGACGCCAGATTAATTAGAGTTATCTTCCGCATAAACACCACACACACACACACATACACACACACACACACACACACACACACACACACAAACATACACACACACACACACACACACACACACACATACACACACACACAAACACACACATTCACGCACACACACACGCACACACACACACCCCACACACACCCACGCACCCACACACACACACAAACACACAAACATACACACACATACACGCACAGACATACACACACCACACACACACACACACATCCTGGGCGTCTGACCTGGATCTTCTCCGTGGTCATCAAATACGTTTGCGAAATGCCCAGATGGACGGGAAAAGCTTCCAGAGATAGGCCATGCCAGTGGACTCGTCCGAGGAGAGGGGTGTGAGACAGACAGCCAAGCTGGCGGGTCACACAAGCTGGCGGGCCGCAACATCTAATTGGCTGCGTTTTTACGGGGGAAAAACTTTTGTTTTTCCATATCATCAGATTCTTTTGTCATTCTGTGGGTGAATCACTGCGAATTCACTGCAGATTAACCGGCCAAGATCGCCTAAGTTGCCAATCAGATGTTGTGATCTGCCAGCTTGTTTCGCCCGCCAGCCTCGCTGTCTTTACCACGCCCCTCTTCTTGGACGAGTCCACGAGTGTGGACCGTCTTCGGAATCTTTTCCGGTGGATGAAGTCCAATGACGTTGGCAATTATTTCACTGTCACAGAAAGTCATGTACGCTTTTCAGTGCATCAACAAGAACGATATAAGACAGGGACGTTAGAATAAACTCCCTTTGCGCTCCCCCCCCCCACCCCTTCCCCCTTTTCTTTTGAATTCACGTTTCTCGAAAAACGGCGACCTCACAAAAGTTGTTTCTGTCATTCAGTTTGCTATTTCCCATGTCTGTCACAAAACGGACGTGGCTATTCCTATGATTTTCTCATGTTTCAACAATGAGACTGAGATCAGAATGTCGACTGTGTTCGATTGATGGACAGACGGATCTGACCTGCTTTTTGGCTGCGACGTTTTTTGTGTCAAGAAGAGAATGAAAGCCAGATTTTTGACAGTTCAATAATTGACTATAATTATAAGCCCCGATTTTCTTCGTCATATAACGCCGGTATGCTAACTATGCATATCTCATGCACCCACTTTGCAATGCCTTGTGCCAGCGACATGAGATAAAATCAATTTAATAGTTAAATTCGTCAAATGTGAATCAACACAAGAAAAGTGGCTGATTTATCAAGGAAAAGCAAAATAAAATACTACTTTGCGTCCATCCGTGTTTGTTTACGGTGTTAGCCCCCCCGCCCCCGGCGATGATATGATTCTAGTTGCAATCACGTTATATTTGCTCACAGTCCAGGTTGATGATGTATTAGGAGGCCATAATGTACCGTCACTTCTCGTCTTCGCTGCAATCCACTGTGTTAGTGTAAAGTGCCGAATAGAACCATACAAACCAGCCATTACCGTGGTACGGTTCGCTCACCCATGTGACGGTAAAGACTGTCGTACGGCTGATAGAAGCGCTAAGGCTGTAAAAGTTATCTCCCTTATATTACAGTGTTCCTCACCGTTGGCATCCCCACTGTGCGTCGAGAGGGCGACAGTTACGTCATCACCACGCTGCACTCCTTGATCGACAACATGTCACCAGAGGATCGCAGGGACGTCCTCATCGTGGTCTTCCTCGCTGACCTTGACCCTGCTGCAAGACAAGAAGTGGGCGCCGAAGTAAAGAAACACTTTTCCGAAGAGATAAAAAGTGGCCTAATCAACGTCATCAAGGTAGGAAGAGAAAGAGAAGTGGAAATGAAAGAAAGAAGAGTACGAATGAAGGAAAAAGAAGTGTGAGTGAAGTATTGAAAAGTATAAAGAAAGGAGAAGTGGGAGTGAAAGAAAGGGAAAGGCACAAAGGAGAAGTGCAAAGAAAGTAGATACGCGAGTAGTTGGGAAAAGGAGAGAGGTGGGAGGACAAATGGCAGCAGGGACCAAGGAGGAAGAGAAGCAGGCGATGGCTGCTGAGGAAGAGAAGCAGGCGATGGCTGCGGAGGAAGAGAAGCAGGCGATGGCTGCAGAGGAAGAGAAGCAGGCGATGGCTGCGGAGCAAGAGAAGCAGGCGATGGCTGCGGAGGAAGAGAAGCAGGCGATGGCTGCGGAGGAAGAGAAGCAGGCGATGGCTGCGGAGCAAGAGAAGCAGGCGATGGCTGCTGAGGAAGAGAAGCAGGCGATGGCTGCGGAGGAAGAGAAGCAGGCGATGGCTGCGGAGGAAGAGAAGCAGGCGATGGCTGCGGAGCAAGAGAAGCAGGCGATGGCTGCTGAGGAAGAGAAGCAGGCGATGGCTGCGGAGGAAGAGAAGCAGGCGATGGCTGCGGAGGAAGAGAAGCAGGCGATGGCTGCGGAAGAAGAGAAGCAGGCGATGGCTGCTGAGGAAGAGAAGCAGGCGATGGCTGCGGAGGAAGAGAAGCAGGCAGTGGCTGCTGAGGAAGAGAAGCAGGCGATGGCTGCAAAGGAAGAGAAGCAGGCGATGGCTGCTGAGGAAGAGAAGCAGGCGATGGCTGCTGAGGAAGAGAAGCAGGCGATGGCTGCTGAGGAAGAGAAGCAGGCGATGGCTGCGGAAGAAGAGAAGCAGGCGATGGCTGCTGAGGAAGAGAAGCAGGCGATGGCTGCGGAGGAAGAGAAGCAGGCGATGGCTGCGGAGGAAGAGAAGCAGGCGATGGCTGCTGAGGAAGAGAAGCAGGCGATGGCTGCTGAGGAAGAGAAGCAGGCGATGGCTGCGGAGGAAGAGAAGCAGGCGATGGCTGCGGAGGAAGAGAAGCAGGCGATGGCTGCGGAGGAAGAGAAGCAGGCGATGGCTGCTGAGGAAGAGAAGCAGGCGATGGCTGCGGAGGAAGAGAAGCAGGCGATGGCTGCGGAGGAAGAGAAGCAGGCGATGGCTGCTGAGGAAGAGAAGCAGGCGATGGCTGCTGAGGAAGAGAAGCAGGCGATGGCTGCGGAAGAAGAGAAGCAGGCGATGGCTGCTGAGGAAGAGAAGCAGGCGATGGCTGCGGAGGAAGAGAAGCAGGCGATGGCTGCGGAGGAAGAGAAGCAGGCGATGGCTGCTGAGGAAGAGAAGCAGGCGATGGCTGCTGAGGAAGAGAAGCAGGCGATGGCTGCGGAGGAAGAGAAGCAGGCGATGGCTGCGGAGGAAGAGAAGCAGGCGATGGCTGCGGAGGAAGAGAAGCAGGCGATGGCTGCTGAGGAAGAGAAGCAGGCGATGGCTGCTGAGGAAGAGAAGCAGGCGATGGCTGCTGAGGAAGAGAAGCAGGCGATGGCTGCGGAGGAAGAGAAGCAGGCGATGGCTGCGGAGGAAGAGAAGCAGGCGATGGCTGCGAGGAAGAGAAGCAGGCGATGGCTGCGGAGGAAGAGAAGCAGGCGATGGCTGCGGAGGAAGAGAAGCAGGCGATGGCTGCGGAGGAAGAGAAGCAGGCGATGGCTGCGGAGGAAGAGAAGCAGGCGATGGCTGTGGAGGAAGAGAAGCAGGCGATGGCTGCGGAGGAAGAGAAGCAGGCGATGGCTGTGGAGGAAGAGAAGCAGGCGATGGCTGTGGAGGAAGAGAAGCAGGCGATGGCTGCGAGGAAGAGAAGCAGGCGATGGCTGCGGAGGAAGAGAAGCAGGCGATGGCTGCAGAGGAAGAGAAGCAGGCGATGGCTGTGAAGGAAGAGAAGCAGGCAATGGCTGCGGAGGAAGAGAAGCAGGCGATGGCTGCTGAGGAAGAGAAGCAGGCGATGGCTGCTGAGGAAGAGAAGCAGGCGATGGCTGCGGAGGAAGAGAAGCAGGCGATGGCTGCGGAGGAAGAGAAGCAGGCGATGGCTGCGGAGGAAGAGAAGCAGGCGATGGCTGTGGAGGAAGAGAAGCAAGCGATGGCTGCGGAGGAAGAGAAGCAGGCGATGGCTGCGGAGGAAGAGAAGCAGGCGATGGCTGTGGAGGAAGAGAAGCAGGCGATGGCTGTGGAGGAAGAGAAGCAAGCGATGGCTGCGGAGGAAGAGAAGCAGGCAATGGCTGCGGAGGAAGAGAAGCAGGCGATGGTTGCTGAGGAAGAGAAGCAGGCGATGGCTGCGGAGGAGGAGGAAGGGTGGCTGGGTTGGGGTAGAGAAGTGATGACGAATATCTTCTTGAACATGATACGGAAGGATACGTACTGGAGAGAAAGGAGCGATGTTGAAGAGATGGCATTTTTCACAATTTAAATGAACTTAAAATAGCCAGTCAAAATGTGAATCTTCAAGCATGCGTCCAAATGAAAAGGGAGATTTGACTAAATTTGACCTTTTCACTTGTTTGCGTTATAATACCAAGCAAAACAAAACTAATCATTTTAAAAAAGGAAAAAAGCTAGTTAATGTAGTAGTTTAAAATAAATTCTTAAACTTTGATCAACTTTAATTTTGACTGATTTTGCTCTGAGCGTAAATTTCATGCTGGCACTACTGCGGCTGTACACCATTATGTTGATTTCCAAAAATGAGTAAATTTTAAATTGCATAATGATCTACAGATATCGAACTTTCAATTTTTTAATTCGAAAACTCCTGGTTTTATCATGTTTACATGTTCTGGCTAAGTGTGGTCTCTGTGGCCGAGTGGTCATCGCGCTTGATCTACAGACATTATCCCCTTTTTTCCTTAGCAACCCTTATTCTGGACTCGTGAAATTTGCCACAGAAATGAAGCAGTGTATGGGCAAGTATCCTGCCATGTTTGTTAGCATTTTCTCCATTTTTAAATTTTATATGGCATTTCAAATGCAGACCTGTCACCTTCCGAGCAGTGCAAGAGGAATGTTTGGAGTGTCAGCAAGCAGAATATAGCAAAGATGAGCAGGATTCATCACATCTCCAAACCTTGACTCAAATAGAAAGTGAATAAACAGGCAAAAGCAATATTTATTTCAAATACTTTTTTCTTTATTTCTTCCGTCGTTATATTCTCTCTTTTTTTGTCTTTCTATGTTACCATATGAAAGTAAAAGCCTTTTACTGTCATTGACATTCAGATGGTTTTTCAACGTTCATTTGTTGTGATGAATCAAAAGTTTTTTTGCTATCTTTTCTTTCTTTTTCTTTTCACTAAGTGACACGGCGTCTCCCTACGTGATTCGTAAGAGACGAAGTAGCGACCAAAAGTTACTCCCTGCACAAAGTTACTACGGAAGTCATCGCAGAGTTATCTGCGAGGGACGTGCCGAAAATTCAACTCTAAAAAGAGACGGCAAAACCTTAAGAGATTTACGAAATATTTCGTAAACTGCGAGCTATTTTTGCAAAACTAATTTTAAATGTATTCTGCACAAAACGTACCAATTTCTAGCATTCGTTAAGACGTCTAAGGGCATAAGAGCAGATAACTCTGCGATGACTTCCGTAGTAACTTTGTGCAGGGAGTAACTTTGGGCTGCTACAGGGCCTGTAGCGACCAAAATAATTTCCCTGCCAAAATAATTTCCGGAAGTCATCGCAGAGTTAGCTGCGAGGGACGTGCTGAAAATTCAACTCTAAAAAGAGACGGCACCCGCCACTCCGCCTGACTGACTTGGCACGCCCGGGGAGTTATGCTAAGATCCGGCCGCGTTAATATATCTGCGTTTTGTGACAAACGTCTTGCTCGGCGGTACTGTACCCCATGCACCTTAACGGTCCGCGTGATTTGGGTGTAATCTTAAGCTAAACGACGTTTATTGGCGCTGCTGAAATGGTCGAAGGCGGAAACATTCGGAACGTCGATTAGCTTAAGATTACACCCGAATCACGCGGACCATGAAGGTGCATGGAGTACAGTACCGCCGAGCAAGACATTTGTCACAAAACACAGATATATTAACGCGGCCGGATCTTAGCATAACTCCCCGGGGGTGCCAAGTCAGTCAACGGTCGCGTTTTATAAAACCAGACTAAAACTAGACTACAGGGAGGTGACTCCCATATTATTTCCGGCAGGGGAGACGGCTTTGCACGGGAATAAACTTTTTTGAACGCTACATTATGTGTTAAACGACACAAATGCACCAAAAACACAAAAACTCGTAAAGCAACTAACGCGTCGTTTGTCGGTATATATTCCATGCGAAGAACAGGTGCAGGAGCGGTAAATCGCATAAAGAGAGAGCCGAGCAATTAACTCTGCGATGACTTCCGGAAATTATTTTGGCCGGGAAATTATTTAGGTCGCTACAGGGCCGACCAGTCACTGTCTTCGAAATCAAAGGCATGGATTACGCTCGCTTCCGACTCGCTCTCGGAACTTTGATCGTCCGAGTCATGGGGGTCAACTATTCAAGAACTAGGTATGAAATATTCTTCTATGACCTCTTCAAGCTCAATCTTCTCATCTGCAGTGCAGATGTGAAGCTCAATCTTCTCATCTGCAGTGCAGATGTTAGCAGTGATCGCAGAATCTAATTCCTGCGATCGAAGAGATCGTTCATCGCATGACTGGAGTCGTGCCACAGTTACTTCCCTTGCTTTGTCAGCCAATCTGAGATGAAAGAGGAATACGCCGTAACAACGCATTGTTGTCTCGAAATAGCTCACTTTCAACCCAACCAGAGGTGATCTACAACCACCAGCAAGTCAAATTTGGCTTTGGTGGGCAACCTAGGGTATTCCCGCGTCGACCTGTTGCAGTGGCGGCTACGGAACTTTGAGAAAATGCCTGATGTCGATAATCGGTTTGCATATGTTTGTAAATGATTTACCACCACATCCCAAAAACACCATAAAGCATACTCTTACACGTTGATTAAAAAAACCAAACTTGCTCATACAATGAAGGAGAGACTAGACAAGCCAAATAAACAAAAATCTCGAAGTCGACCACTACAACCCCAACCTCCTTTCTGGGCGATTTGCGCAAAATGACTCGACTGCGCAACCGACTCATTTAGTGATGGAGGGTCACCCATAGGACATTCTCATTAACGTACCTTGCATGAGTTATCCTCGGCGCTCTCTGTCGAAAAACAACGCGTTAGGTAGAACTACCTAGTTCCAGACGATTCTCGAAGCGTCTGCACTGAATACTAGATCTTTGCTAGATCGCTCAAAGTACATGTATGTGGCGGTGGAAAACAGCACTGTGTCATGTAAAGCTCGAATGAGTAGCAGCAGATAACTGTTTAGTTCTGGCTTGAATTGACAATTTCGTTTCCCTGGTCTGGCGAGGACCGAAAATTCACTATCATCGAGTGGATGAGTGATCAACTTGCCCGCACGGCGTAATGTATAGGCCTAACTTGTAAGATCGGGTCGATGATGACAAGAAAATGGCATTAAAACACACAAAAAGTTTCATTACAACTAAAATCACCGATTATATTAATAACTGACCATTTTTACACTTACAGCTAGTACTCAAACTTTACAACGCAAACAAAACACACCTGCGGGGAGTGTCGTGGTCTCGCATCAAAACTCAATGCACGAGTGATCGTTTCACTATCTGATCCGACATGGTATTCCAGCAAACAAGCAACTACTGCAACTTCATGAAGTTATTGAAATCTCAAAGTGTGATGTCAGACATCGATTGACCGATCGAGTTCGACTGCAGCTGCCGAATCAAACGTAAGCGCTGCTCCCAAGCTCGTTTAAGTTGCTTGTGATCGTTTCGCTATCTGATCCGACAATAATTACTAAACATTGATATCAAAAGCACTATTCAAAATTTTTGGTGGGTGGTCTACCCCGCACAACTAAAATCTACGATTAATATCATCTCCACAAGCCGAACTATATACGTGAAGTCATTACGCCGAGTGCGCGCAAGTTGATCGACTCGATGATAGTGAATTTTCTGTCCTCGCCAGATCAGGGAAACGAAATTGTCAATTCAAGCCAGGACTAAACAGTTATCTGCTGCTACTCATTCGAGCTTTACATGAAACATTATATCACACTGGCTCGATCGTCTGCTGGCGTAGTGACTATGGTTCGTTCGCGTTCGTCTGCTAGCCAGCTAGGTACGTACGGTGAGGTTTGTTTACTTATCTTCTGTGGGTTTTGTGCAGAAAGTATACGTTAAAACAGTCTAATATGACTATTTTCGATTAGTTTTTAATCTAATTAATCTTTTTGCATGCTTTAATGTCATCCTTTTGCCACGATCTAGCGATCATCCCATGAGCTTCTATTTTTACCAGTCGACCGGAACTAGTGGAAGTAAAGGGACAAAACGCGGGCTGAATTTCCGTTTCAGAAGTGAGAATGCCCTATAGGGAGTAGACACAGCGTTGGAGTTATAATAAGTGGCCCCAGGGGCGGACGAGGGGGGTTCCGGGGTTTCCGGAACCCCCCCCCCCCCGAACAGAAAAAAATTGTTTTTTATAAATAACAAAATGTGCTGCCTGAAAGTGGTAATGATGACTATCAGAATGTGTCGGATTGGAATATTTTGCAGTGAAACCCCCCCCCCCTCACCCCGCTCTCACGTTTCGGCTGAGGTTGAAGCGCAACTGTATGAACGTTCTCCTGCCCCACCCACCCCTCACGTTTCGGCTGAGGTACAAGTGCACCTATAGGATTGTTCTCCTGCCCCCCCCCCCCCCCTCCCGCGCTCACGTTTCGGCTGAGGTTCAAGCGCACCTACAGGATCGTTCTCCTGCCCCCCCCCCCCCCCCCCCCCCCCCTGTCACGTTTCGGCTGAGCTCGAAGCGCTCCTATAGGGTCGTTATTCGGCGCCCCCCCCCCCTCCCCCCCCTCCCCCCCCCCTCCCCCGCTTTCACGTTTTGGTTGAGTACTGAAAACCCCCCCCCCCCCCCCCCCCCGCTATCACGTTTCGGTTGAGTACTGAAACCCCCCCCCCCCCCCCCCTATCACGTTTCGGTTGAGCCCTTAAACACCCCCACCACCACCACCCCCGCTCTTAAAAAAGTTGGGAACCCCCCCCCCCCCCCCCAAATGAACTGATCCGCGCTATGTGCAGTTTGAGCACCCATAATTGTGTGGAAAGTCGCAATCTAAAAATCCACTTTAAAAAAACTTGAATTAAAAGATGTATGGCCTCCTTTTCATTTGGACGCTCACAACTGTCTTGTCGAATTAGGAGCCAGGGATTTCTACTGAGAGGTATCTCCCCTGGCAGGCCCCAGCCGCCTTCTACCCGGAGGTGCACATCACGAAGCACACGTACGGACAGGACGACACCTACATCCGGTGGCGTGCCAAGCAGAATTTCGACTCCAGCTTCCTGTTCAAGTACAGCCTTGGCCTCTCCACCTACTACATGGCCCTGGAGGTCAGACTTCGCCTTCACCTCCATCACGCCAGCTGGAGTCTCCTGCAGTGCATTTACGCCTGCACACACATTCTGTTCCATTCTCTTTTTATTCAAAGACGCATCATTAGATTAAACATGTATAAATACTTCAGTACACTCCATACGCTTGAATACCCATTCTCGTCCATTCCCTTTAGGACAACGATAGATTGTTAAATTAAGCATTCATAAATGAACAAGTACATTGCTTTCTTTTTACATTTTGGTTTTATTTATGGTCGCCGCTCTTTTCTTCTGTGCAGTCTATCCTCCCTTTGTCCGCGGCAAACACTTCATATTCTTCCCTATCCCGTGAAAAATACAATACCGTAATCATATGTCTGTCAGTCCGTGTTCGGCTTGTGTATGTGTGTGTGTGTGTGTGTGTGTGTGTGTGTGTGTGTGTGTGTGTGTGTGTGTGTGCGTGCGTACGTGTGTTTGTGTGTGTGTGTGTGTTTGTGTGTGTGTGTGTGTGTGTGTGTGTGTGTGTGTTTATTTGCCTGTGTGTTGGTTGGTTGGTCTGCTGGCTGTTTATCATCTCCAGCCTTTCAATCTGTTGTGTTAACGGACGTCAGGGATGACGTCAAAATACACTTACATTTACCAATGACGTCATGCAGGAAAGCGTCCGATTACGATTGTTGCGTTGCTCATGACATGTTGCAGGATGACGTCACCACACTGCCGGAGTACGTAGAGAGCATCAGGTCCTACATCGCGGAGCAGAAAGATCCGTGGACGTGTCTGGAGTTTTCGGAGTTGGGCTTCATTGGCAAGCTGTACCGCAATGAGGATCTGCGTACCCTGGGCATTCTCTTCGAGCTTTTTCATCTGGTAGATCTCTTCCCCCTCCACTTCGCCCCTCTCCTCTCCTCCCATCTGCTCTCCCTTTTCCCTTGCTCTCTGTCCGTCTGTCTGTCTGTCTGTCTGTCTGTCTGTCTGTCTGTCTGTCTGTCCGTCCGTCCGTCCGTCCGTCCGTCCGTCCGTCCGTCTGTCTGTCTCTCTGTCTCTGTCTGTCTGTCTGTCTGTCTGTCTGTCTGTCCGTCCGTCTGTTCGTCTGTCCGTCTTTTCGTCTGTCTCTGTCTGTCTGTGTGTCTGTCTGTCTGTCCGTCCGTCCGTCCGTCCATCTGTCTGTCTGTCTGTTTGTCTGTCCATCCGTCTGTCTGTCTGTCTGTCTGTCTGTCTGTCTGTCTGTCTGTCTGTCTGTCTGTCTGTCTGTCTGTCTGTCTGTCTGTCTGTCTGTCTGTCTGTCTGTCTGTCTGTCTGTCGGTCTGTCTGTCTGTCTGTCTGTCGGTCTGTCTGTCCGTCCTTCTGTCCGTCTGTCTGTCTTTCCGTCTGTCTGTCTGTCCGTCTGTCCGTCTGTCCGTCTGTCCGTCTGTCCGTCTGTCCGTCTGTCTGTCTGTCTGTCTGCATGTCTTCATGTCTTCATGTCTTCCTGTCTGCCTGCCTGCCCGTCCGTCGGTCCGTCCGTCCATCTGTTTATGTGTCTATTTTTTCTTGTTTTTCTTTCTGTCTCTGTGTCCGTGTGTCTATCTATGCATCTGTCAAAAATTGTGGGTGAAGGCTAGGTTTTGTTTCCTATTTGATCGGTAGATGTGTGCAATGGTACTTCTTGGGGTGAAATGCAGGGTTTAGCGAGCAGTTTAGTGCTGCACAAAGCTTGGGTTCAATCTTCCAGGCTAGTATGAACGCACAGATAGATTTGAGTGATCTGGCGTTGTCTCCATGTCCCCGGTGGCCTGTCTGGCTGCTTGGGGCCTGGCTGAACCACTGGAGCAGGCCCCGAAAGCCATCTCGTTGAGCAGCTCTCACATGCACAAGCAAATATAACGGAAACTATTTTTTACGTCTAAATAGATTTGAAATCGTACGGTAACAACCCGCACGTAGTACAATCAAATGAACGGGATTTAAATGTGAGAGAGTTGGAACATCTCAGTACGTGACATACCATTGAAGGTATTGCCTACTGAAAATGGAGTAAAAGGCATTGAAGTTCAAACGTTCAGCACGGAGCTTGAGGGCGCTATATAAAACGCCATCGCAAGCAGCGCAAACAAAGAACAGGGGAGTGAAGTACGAAGGGAGTCGAACCCCTGGCAGAGGAGCTTGGAGTCCTTACACGAAATGCTACACTTCCCCCCTTCTCATGAACCTCCTGTGGGTCGGGGTGAGAATAGGCCCATCGCGTATCCCTCCGCCATTCGTAAGAGGTGAATAGCTGGGGAAATCGTGATTTGACTTGATTTTACTCTAACCAGTTGAAGTAATTTTTGCAATAAACTACAAAGGCTGACATGCTGTATAGCTGCGTTCATTCATTTATTAGCGCATTCATTCACTCATTCATTCATTCGTTACTTTTTGACAGGAGCAGCCTCTGGACTACACTTACCTCTACTACAACATGCTGACGCTACAAATGCAGCAGCGACTGCGAAAGCCCACGCTGTTTCAGCACCAGGGCTTGAAGTCGTCCTACCCAGGCAAGATGCAGCCCCTCAAGGACCGCTTCTTCGACAAAATGGCCAAGACCTACAAGGGAGACAACCCCGAAGCCGAAGTCATCACTTCCATGTCCACGTACAACACCTTCGTGCCCAAGCTGGCCTACTCGCATGCTGAGGGCTACTTCTGGAGCCATGGCAACCCCAGAGAAGGCGACACCTTCACCGTGGTCTTCAACGAGCCCCAGTTCCTCTACAGGGTGGTGGTGGACACAGGTTCCTTCGGCCATCCCAACGACTCGCTAGTGGACGCTCGCCTGGACGCCTCGCTCACGCTGCTCAAGTCCGCAGACAAGATGGAGTGCACCAACGACATTCCCCTCGGGGAGTTCCAGGACAGTCGCGTAGACGCCACGGACCTGCAGAAGAAGATTGCTTTCAAGGTCATGTGCATCCGCGTGACGGTGACAAAACCTCACAACACGTGGGTCATCATAAGGGAAGTGGCAGTTTTCGTCAACAAAAACGCCACAGGGAAATAACCACTGGTCTGGTCCTAGAGGCGATGACCTAGGTTGTTGGTGGTTTAAGTCATTGCAAAGAACACCTGTGCAGAACTGTTGTTAGTGCGCCACCACGTGGCAAGTTAGATCTGGTGCTTTGTGGCATGGTGGAAGCTTCGTGATCGCCGCCACCAAAGACGTGCCCTTCCTGTCTCCCTGCCAGCTGGATTTGGTGGTCTTCCGCCTTGTCTGTACTTGCATTTCCCCTGCAGTGAGCCATTGAAATTGCATGGTTTGGCTACTGAATTAATCAGTAGGGGGTGTCAATTTTACAGGTAGGAGTTATGATAGGTCTGATGAAACTAACTCTTCCAATGGTTGAATTCTGTGACTGGACAGATTGACTTACTGTCTTGTTGTGCACAATATTACAAAGTATTCCACATTAGCTGGCACATAATTTCTTTCTTTCCGTGTTCTAATGTGAAGGTGGATCAGATTGAAAAGTTTGCTGAGAGTAATTTGATCATACACTATGTTGGCTCAGACTCGAACGTTTACACAAAGAGAACATTGCGGGGGATGTTCTTACTAAACGCAAAGAAACAAAAATGCTACATCTGGCCTGTCTGTCGGTATGGGATAGAGCCATGCCATAATGCAGAAGGCCTCAGAGGGCATTTAGTGTGCTGACAATCAATGCTCTCCACATCAAAGTGGATGTGGTGGAAGCAACTTTGCCGCAAACAATGACTTTAAATGCTCATTGTTGTTCTCACTATTTTCCATTTGACCAAACCAACTCACGGAAGCAAATGATGGCGAGAAATATCAATAAGCCAGCATTAATCATTTTAACGTCCCCTTCATCATAACAACTATCATCATCTCTGTCCCCACCATCACTACATACCTACCACACCAGTGATCACCATCATCCACAATTATCCATATCATATAATCACTACCACCATCACCAGCACAGCATTGCCAGAACGTTCTTTATCACCACCACCACAACCCTAACATCTAGCATTATCGTTTCTGTTGGTCACCACCTGTCCCGAGGGACAATGGACTGCACAAAGGAACGAGGGTGATGAGCAACAATGACTGTGGCCGAAAATCCCCACCCTCCAGGGACAGCCTTTCCCGCATTTGAGGCATAAGATTGGTGTGGGTTTTGGAGTCTGAGCAAGAGCTATGCTCATTGACACTGCACGCCTTCAGCAGTCCTGATCCCCTATGGTGCTTGTAGCGGTCAAAATAGTTTCCCGGTGAAAACAGTTTCCGGAAGTCATCGCAGAGTTATCTGCTCGGCTCTCTCTTTATGCGATTTACCGCTCCTGCACGTGTTCTTTGCATTGATTATATCCCGACAAACGACGCATTAGTTGCTTTACGAGTTTTTGTGGTTTTGGTACATTTGTGTAGTTTAACACATAATGTAGCGTTCAAAACAGTTTTTCCCCGTGCCAAGCCGTCTCCCCTGCCGGAAATAATATGGGAGTCACCTCCCTGTAGTCTGTTTTAGTCTGGTTTTATAAAACGCGACCGTTGACTGACTTGGCACCCCCGGGGAGTTATGCTAAGATCCGGCCACGTTAATATATCTGCGTTTTGTGACAAACGTCTTGCTCGGCGGTACTGTACTCCATGCACCTTCATGGTCCGCGTGATTCGGGTGTAATCTTAAGCTAAACGACATTACGAATGTTTCCGACTTCGACCATTTCAGCAGCGCCAATAAACGTCGTTTAGCTTAAGATTACACCCGCATCACGCGGACCGTTAAGGTGCATGGAATACAGTACCGCCGAGCAAGACGTTTGTCACAAAACGCAGATATATTAACGCGGCCGGATCTTAGCATAACTCCCCGGGCGTGCGAAGTCAGTCAGGCGGAGTGGCGGGTGCCGTCTCTTTTTAGAGTTGAACTTTCAGCACGTCCCGAGCAGATAACTCTGCGATGACTTCTGGAAACTGTTTTCACCGGGAAACTATTTTGACCGCTACAGTGCTCCGTGCCTGTCAGACCCAGACCCGGGCTGAGGCAGGGGCAGACAAGTCCAAAGCAGAGGCAGCCACCAATGGCACCACCAGTCACTGTAATGTGTGAACTTCATGTCATGATTACATGTATTATTTAAGTGCAGGCTGCCGTGCTATCACAACCAGCATTTGCACCAGCATCACAGTAATACCACTACAACCTTGATTACCATTGCCAAAATACAAGTGATATCACTACCGCAATCAGCATGCTAACTAGCACCATCGAAACCATCATCACCTTCAGAAAAAACACCACAGCAGCTCCATCTTTGTCGTTGCTGTCGTCATCGTTGCCATTGACCTCGTAGTTGTTGCCATTGACCTCGTAGTTGTTGCCATTGACCTCGTAGTTGCTGCCATTGACCTCGTAGTTGTTGCCATTGATGTCGTAGTTGTTGCCATTGACCTCGTAGTTGTTACCATTGACCTCGCAGTTGTTGCCATTGACGTCGTAGTTGTTGCCATTGACCTCGTAGTTGTTGCCATTGACCTCGTAGTTGTTGCCATTGACCTCGTAGTTGTTGTCATTGACCTCGTAGTTGTTGCCATTGACCTCGTAGTTGTTACCATTGACCTCGCAGTTGTTGCCATTGACGTCGTAGATGATGCCATCCACGAAAATACTGGTGTGTAAAGGTGGGGACAATCTAAGCCTTCAGGCAAGTTGCACAGAGAAGAGCTTTCATCAGCGTAATGAAAGGAGTAAATGGCTGTGCATCTGGGTTTAGGACAGTGCTGCCCTCCGATCTGTATTCCTTGATTCACTTCCAAGGGTGCGAAGTACAAAGTGGCGGCTTGGAGAGCAGGTCTCCTTTGTTTCTTCATGTGGATCGAGCCACTTGGAAGGGCAGTTAGGTCATCGTACTTTGTGATATGTTCCCATTTTCTGCTATTGTCTTCACTTTATCATGATTTCTATTTATGCGTCGTCATTTTCATTGCTGTGACCCTGCATTGTCTGGTTTTCCTTTAGTTTGCACAGGATAAGACTGAATGGCCAGGAGGGCTGGTTGGGCTATAGCTATCTCTTCCACATGGGCTGTCCTACTCTTGGAGCTTTTCGACCATCATAGGACGTTATGGAGAGAGGTGTCTGTCATCTTCCCTTGGTGACACCATGCCATCTTCTGTGATGTGTTCACTGTGTATTCAGGACGAGCTCCCTATGGCGGCACTCTCTACAACGGGCGACAACCGTATTATTTACCAACAACCTCAGTACGTTTTAATCATATACACTTCGAATTTATTCTACAACAACATTGTGCTGCAGTATTTTCTTGTTGAATGAAAATAAATAATGCTTCATAGACATGAATAATTTGAGGGAAACCTTTTTACCGTCAATGGACTTCAGCTACATGCCGAAGAATGACCTCTTCGTGGGTAAGTGGGCTTTGCTGCTTCCACAAATGATCCCATTTTCCAGGACTGAACGTTTTTAAATTTTCTGTGAATTGAATCCTGCTAAAGACAGTTTTTGTTGCAGTTTATTGTGTTCCCTGCTTGCAGAGAATGACCAGATCTTAATGCAGAGTTTAACTAATTACCGTCTGATTATTTGTCCATCGAAAAGGAATTAGATTGCGGTGTACTGTAACATTCATGTTTGACGATGATCATTGGGTGAACTATTTCTTGAACTTCTTTTTTCAGTACACCATGACTGCATCCCCCCCCCTTCCCCCCTCTTCTGTTGGCAGTGCGTATTTACATTCCATTTGCTAAGGAATGCTTGGATATTATGTCTGGGTGGGGGTGGAGTGTGTTTCACCACTTCTAGAAAGAATGCTTCTTCAGTTTGCTTATGGGTAGTTGACGGTCTTGAACAAAAACTGCTAGTGATGATAGGACGTATGAGTGTGTATAGTATTAATTGGAATGGTTACTAGTCTTGGCGAACTGTACGCACGTGAAGACTTCAGAAATCGTTAACCTGTACACGTATATTGTTAGCGTTTGTTTTCAGGTAAGCCTATTGAGAAAAACCATTATCCTCGTTTAAATTTAATTTCTAGGAATGCTGATGTTGCTTTTGAATAAAAGGCAGAATAAGAAATACAGTGTAACAGTAACTTTGTAGGAAATTAACGTTCTTCAGCAGTTGTATATGCATGAGATTGCACATCTTAGTAACTCGTGAAATAACAATGCTGTCAAAACTGCATGCAGAAAAGTTAACTCAGTCTTCTCATGTTTTGTCAAGTTTCGGAACTAATATATTTTTTGACCATTTGTGTGACAAAGATATGAATAAACTGTTGCTGACATGATGCACACAACTATTTGCAATGCTGTGTTCGATGCCTAGAAGCCAAATGTGACTATGACCCAATACGATGTCTTTACATTTTCTGTCTAGCAAGCTATGGACTTTGGAAGAAAAATGTCCATAGTATTTGACGATTCTGAACCTTACATCTCATTTGGCTGCCGTCTTTGGTGTCGTCGTCCTCATTGTTGTCGCTTGGTGCTACCGCTGCTGCCGCCATTGAACCAGCCCTGACGGTATGTAGCAGCTTACATAACAGGCGGGGGGAAATTACCTCTGGTTGTACTTCCTCAGAAGCAGCAAACGTGGAGGGAGACAAGCGTTGCAAGGGTCATCATTTCTTGCTCTCGGCAACAAACGAAACGAACATGCCAGAATGGCGCACGACAGCGTTAATTCATGAGGACACAACTGCGATGTTCCCTCGTTGCATTGGCTATGTGCCTCCCAGTTAGCGCTGCGATCTCATCTTCGACACCATCGATGTCGAACATCCACGGACCAGCATGCACGTACATGTAGGCCTACGTGTGTGTGTGTAAATGTGGACGCACATGCGTGCGTTGACGTGCATGATAAATTAATGCCAGGCGAAGTATGTGCCTCTTGTAATTGTGTGAGTGCTATGAAAGCGGAGGCTTGGTGAACATAAATTTACTGCTCATTCCAGCTTTTCATACAACTTGGCAGCGAGCGAGACCTCGTGTGTGTGTGTGTGCGCGCATACGTGTATACTTGGCGTGTGTGTTCATGACTGGGCCACGTCTCCCACCTGGGGATGGGCCAGTAACCTTTACGAAAAACCTGCAGAAGGAAAGAGGTCAGCTAGTCGCCGTAACCAGCGATACGAAGACATCTGCAAGCGAGATCTCATGGCACCAGAGATCGACGTGAACACTTTCGAGGCAACTGCTGTAGACTGATGTGTCTGGAGACAGGGCGTGCAGAAAGGTCTCTCCCAATGTGAGAGGAACTGATGGAGAGGACGGAAGGCAAGCGGCTCTGGAGGAAGTGCCGGCTTCAGGCGGACAGACTGGCTTGGAGTGTCCGGTAGGGGGCGCCACTGCTCGCCCTGTCGTGGCTCACTGGACGCCAAAGTCACAGCAGGTGTTGTCCACGGCAGGAGAATGGCAACCAGCGGTACAGATCCATGGTCCTTCGGGACTGACGGACGATTTCGACTGCTTCTGCTGCTGCTGCTGCTGCTGCTGCTGCTGCTGCTGCTGCTGCTGCTGCTGCTGCTACTACTACTACTACTACTACTACTACTGCTGCTGCTGCTGCTGCTGCTGCTACTACTACTTCTACTCTTGCTTCTTCTTGTATTACTGCTCCTACTACTACTACTACTACTACTACTACTACTACTACTACTACTACTACTACTCTTGCTTCTACTTGTATTACTACTACTACTACTACTACTACTACTACTACTACTACTACTACTACTACTACTGCTGCTGCTGCTGCTACTACTACTACTACTACTACTACTACTACTACTACTGCTACTACTACTACTACTACTACTGCTACTACTACTGTTACTACTACTACTACTACTGCTACTACTTCTACTACTACTACTACTACTTCTACTACTGCTTCTGCTGCTGCTGCTGCTACTACTACTACTACTACTACTACTCTTGCTTCTACTTGTATTACTACTACTATTACTGCTGCTACTGCTGCTGCTACTGCTACTTCTACTGCTGCTGCTGCTGTTACTATTACTACTGTTACTACTACTACTACTGCTTCTACTACTACTATCACTGCTCCTATATGTGATAGAAGTGCCTCGTACTAATGTTGTGAGTGCGAAGTGCACTGAAATTAGAGGACGACAGAATGCAGACGCAGAGACAGAAAAGGGATAAAGCTTTTTACACCGCACGGGCAACCTCTCCCCCAACGAAGTCGAAGGCGATTCACTTTTCCATCATCCAAGGGAACGCTCCTTCAGTCACAGGACCTAGATCTACCCCAGCGATGTGTCGAGTGGACTCAAAAACGGCACTCAAACTATGCCACGGAAGACTGGCGGGCGACAGACGAAAGCAACGATGGAGAGAGGAGAAATCATTCCGTCGCTCTCTGAAAAGGGCAGCGGAGATTGAAACATTAGAGACGATGTATATGTCTGACACAGGTTGCCCACGTCCCGCTGCCATACAGCAGGGTATCTCATGCGTATCCTCGGCATCTCCTGGAAAGAAAAAGTCACCAATGCTGAGGTCTAGGAGAGATCCGTCCCAAACAGCGTGCATTGTCTGCGGTGCAAGAGACGACATAGATGGCACTGATGACGTCAACCGCTTGGAGGACCTCCAGAAGGACCTCCTATATCATTGTATATGGCTGTCTCGCCAAAGGACACCCATTGGGTAGCTGCCCCTTACTGCGCGACAAGGCTGTGTGCAGAATGTGTTTTGTTCCCACATGCATCCAGGCAGACAATCAGGAATACCTCGCAGACATTCGCGCCTGTTAGAGGGCTGCTGTCGGAGAGAATATCAGGGGAGGGGAGAAAATGTGAAACATGCAGGCGGAGGACGAGAGAAAGCATAAAGACGAAGTAATCCACCTGGGCAGAAGCACAGCCCACGAGACCCACGGATGCTCAGGACGAGTGAAAAGGGCTGTATACTTAGCGATCTGTTTTTCAAGAGTCTGATCTGTGTGAACTGAAAAGCCAGAGAATCAAAGGAAGAATATTGACGTAGGGTGTACAGCGAAGAGCAACCAAGCTGATAGGCTCGCTGAAGGAAAAAAATCCTACAGTGAACGGCTGGAAGCCCTGAATCTACCCTGTCTGGAGCATCGACGTAAGAGGGGGGACATGATTGAAGTCTACAAGTACCTACATGGCATCTACCGGACACAGCGCCCCCAGTTCTCCCTTTTCACTGGTAGAGACACCAGAGGCAACAGCCTGAAGCTAGACAAGCCCCGCTACAGACTCAATGTCAGAGGAAATTTCTTCAGCGAGAGGGTTGTGAACATCTGGAACAGCCTGCCAGACCAAGTCGTGACTGCACCACCTGTGAACGCCTTTAAGGCCAGGTTAGACGCCCACTGGACGGACCTCCCTTCTATTTACGAACCAGAGTGCTACTTGTAACTTAATGCCTAAAAAAGTTACAACGAAGACGAACCCGGAAGGATGAACAGGCCTTAAATGGCCTCAAGCATCTTACAAGTACAAGTACAAGTACAAGTACAAGTGAAGCACACATGCACGCACACACTCGCACACATATGCACAAACACGACCGCGTACGCATGCATGCATGCACGTGTGACCAGATGGTCGACAGAAAGGGACGAGAAGAAGCGAGAGTAGAGGGACAACCGCGCTCACTGCATCATTTCTTCTCTTTATTACAACCAACCTCAGGACTGCTCCCACCAGTGCATTAGGCTTGCTCTGCTACACATATGTCACCGTCACTCCTTGCTTGATGAAACGGATTTAATCCTTTCTGGTCCTCGAACCGTTCATAGTTTCCTCACAGTACCATCTCAAATCGCAACTCCCTGGTTGATGAAACTGATTTCATCCTTTCTGTTCCTCGAACCGTTCATAGTTTCCTCACCGTACCATCTAAAATCGCAACTCCTCGGCAGATGAAGACAAAATCCAAAGGAATGCAGTACACACAAAGACCCTCTACAATTGTCTTTGGTACACATAAATCCATATGGGCACAAATATCTTTGCAGAATCGCAACGATATGCTTAGGCTGAATGGTCGTTGTCCCCAACATTTCCGGACAGAGTACTCGGAGTACTCTGTCCAATCGGACAGAGTACTCGGTGTTTGATATCTCGGCATTTGAACGAGAACGAGACTGCCAACAACCAGCAGTTTCTAAAACTTTCAAAATGGCGGTCGACGTTCCAATGGGACAAGATTAGTTGAACTATTTGAATACAGTGCCGGCCTACAGGGAGGCATGCATGGTCCGTAAAGGACGCAGTCATCGGTATGTCACGTGACTGTAAGGACGAGATTTCAAACACCGAGTACTCTGTCCGATCGGACAGAGTACTCCGAGTACTCCGGAAATGTTGGAGACAACGACCATTTCAGCTATGCTTAGGACTGTTGTTTACTCTGTGATTTTTTCCGTTTCTTGAACGTCACAATTCCATGACGACATGTATGTATGTATGTATTTTGGCTATTATATAGCGCCAATCTCACACCCAAAGGCATGCTCAAAAAATTAAGGCGCTCAACACGTTCACCCTTTGAATAAAAGAGTTTTTAGCTGTGACTTGAAAGTCTGTATTGAAGGAGATTTCCTCAGTCTGTCTGGGATATCGTTCCAGAGTTTTGGTCCAGCATACGAGAATGCTCTCTCCCCAGATCTCTTGGTGGTGTAGCGTGGCACATGGAGTAATGACTGCGCCGAAGATCTGAGATCCCTCACAGGCTTATAAGTCTTGAGGGGCTCAACCAGATACAGCGGGGCCAAACCATTGACGCACTTGAACACATGACACAGTGTTTTGAACACAATACGTTGGTGGACAGGCAGCCAGTGTAGCTCTCGAAGGATGGGTGTCAGGGGCGGATCTGGGGGGGGTGCAATGGGTGCAATTGCACCCCCCCCCCCCCCAGCGGGACAAAAAAAAGAAAAGAAAAAAAAGAAGAAAAAAAGGGAAAAAAAGGAGATATGTTGATAATGTAGTAATGTAAATGTAATTGCACCCCCGACCCCCCACCCCCAAGCAAAAAGACAAAAAAATGAGAGAGAGACTCAGGGAAAGAGATGTTGATAAATATTGGAATGTAAATATAATTGCACCCCCCCCCCCTCCTCGGCTTAAAAAAAAGAAGAGAGAAGCTGATAAATATAGTAATGTAAATGTAATTGCACCCCCCCCCCCTCCCTCGGCAGAACAAAAAAGAGAAAGAGATGCTGATAAATATAGTAATGTAAATGTAATTCCACCCCCAGCCAAAAAACTAACTAAATAAATTAAAGAAATAAAATACATAAACAATGATAATACATAAATAAAAAAATGGAAAGAGAAATATGTTGATAAATATAGTGATGTAATTGCACCCCCCCCCCCCCCCCAGCCAAAATAAAAAGGGGTGGGTGGGTGCAGAGAGAGAGATGCTGATAAATATAGGAATGCACTAGTAAAATTAAATGTAATTGCACCCCCCCCCCCCCCATATAAAGATTATTAAATTCGAGGTATGATCTTGTTGCAAAGACTTTTTCCTCATGTTGTTTTTGTGAATTGTGATTCTTTATTATTAACATCGAACTTATTTAGCACTGTACATTTTCGAGCATGTGCTTCCCAAGAGAGAGACAGTTGGTCCAACCTCCACCCCCCACCACATCAGTGGCAAAATGTATCGCCTGAAAATAGCACTTTACACGCTCAGATTGCACCAGATTGCACCATTTTGCTTCCTTTTTAAAAAAAAATTCCGAGGGGGCATGCCCCCGGACCCCCCTAGCATGCTCGGCGCTTTGTGCCGTCGGTTCGGCGCTTCGCGCCTTCGCTGATAAGATACAAAACACACACAAAAAAAACTTTGCACCCCCCCTTTTCAAAACCCAGATCCGCCCCTGGGTGTTATGTGAGAACGACATACCTTGCCCGTTTCGTCTCAGCAATTTCAACAAAGAACAGAGAACGGGGTCAAATTCCTGCGCCCATACAAACTAACCCCTGGGGAAATAGAGCTGTTCCAATCTCTCAACAGATAAGGGGTGAGGAGGGGCGCAGCCCCTGGCACTGCAAGTAAGGGGGAGGTAATAGAATTAGAAAGAGAAGAGAATGTGCCTGTTGAGAATAGGCCTAAACCGTCATCTGCTACAGATGGAAAATAAGGCACAGGCTGAACAGTGCAGTGGGATGTAAAAATGCATCCTTAACACAAGAACTGCTCCCCATACCCTAAACAATGTAAAGGGCTTATATGCATTGATGATAATAAGGAATAGCAAGCCATAACACACACACAAATGATCATAGTTATGCAATAGAAAAGGGGAAATAATATATATTAATACGCAAAAAGGTAAAATTTTGTGCAAGAACTCCTCCGAGCCCTTTTCGCTGATCCCTTTGCTTTTTGGCATCGGCCCAGAGGACGGTTGGGAAGGGGTCGTAGGGTATTTTTCGTGACCAAATTTGACTTTGATAGGCCTTTTTTTTAAACATTTTTACGTTTTGGTGTTGCAAGGGACGGAACTCTGTCCCGACTCAAGTTTTGGCATGTGTGACGTCGAAGAATGACGTGACGTAATTTCGTAATTTTTTTATCCCTCCAGCTTTTAGGTCCTCGCAGGTTTCAGTCGGCCTTCGTCCTATGATCGCATGGGTGGGTGGGGGAGAGGGAGATAGTGGGAGGGAATGGGGTGGGGGAGAGGGAGATGGTGGGAGGGGGTGGGGGAGAGGGAGATGGTGGGAGAGGGTGGGGCGAGGGGGAGAGAATGATGGTGGGAGGGTTGGGTGGAGGAGAGGGAGATGGTGGGAGGGGATGGGGTGGGGGAGAGGGAGATGGTGGGAGGGGGAGGGGGGGAAGAGGTAGAAGGTGGAAGTGGTGGTTGGGGGAGAGGGAGATGGTGGGAGGAGGTTGGGAGAGGGAGATGGTGGGAGGGGATGGGGTGGGGGAGAGGGAGATGGTGGGAGGGGATGGGGGTGGGGGGAGAGGGAGATGGTGGGAGGGGATGGGGTGGGGGAGAGGGAGATGGTGGGAGGGGATGGGGTGGGGGAGAGGGAGATGGTGGGAGGGGATGGGGTGGGGGAGAGGGAGATGGTGGGAAGGGATGGGGTGGGGGAGAGGAAGATGGTGGGAGGGGGTGGGGTGGGGGAGAGGGAGATGGTGGGAGGGAATGGGTGGGGAAGAGGGAGATGGTGGGAGGGGATGGGGTGGGGGAGAGGGAGATGGTGGGAGGGGATGGGGTGGGGGAGAGGGAGATGGTGGGAGGGGATGGGGTGGGGGGGAGAGAGAGATGGTGGGAGGGGATGGGGTGGGGGAGACGGAGATGGTGGGAGGGGATGGGTTGGGGAGAAGAGATGGTGGGAGGGGATGGGGTGGGGTGAGGGAGATGGTGGGAGGGGATGGGGTGGGGAAGAGGGAGATGGTGGGAGGGGATGGGGTGGGGGAGAGGGAGATTAAACTAGCCGTGCTTTGCAACCACAGATTGTGATGTTTGATTTTTTAAACTCTCTTCTCTCTCTCTCTCTCTCTCTCTCTCTCTCTCTCTCTCTCTCTCTCTCCCTCTCTCTCTCTTCTTTCTCTCTTCTCTCTCTCTTCTCTCTCATACACATCCACTACAAATACATTGAAGTTTACCAGCACGTTATAATTGTACCAAATATTGTGGACAAAGCTTTTATTTTTATCAACTTTTCAACATGTAACAGCATGTACGTACTCTTCTTTTATTATCAATGTGTTTTATATTTCCAAGTCAGTTTGAGTTTGTATGTAAACATGCTATACAATCTGTTTAATGGTCTCATACAGTAATATTCACACATCAGCAGTGATTTACTAGAACTCTTTAATAAGTTTAGTATCCCGTGCGTAGCAAGGGTAGCCGCTAGTTATGTAATAATAAAGGAAAGATCATTTGTGGGGGTCACACATGCTTACGCTTGAGAAAACGGGGGAAGAGCAGGAAAAAAGAGGAGAGGGGGGGGGGGAGACAACATGGCATCTGGAGAGAAGGGCAGGGGGGAAGAAAGCGGAAGAGCGAGGGAAAATAAGACATCAAAAATCTGCATGTAGCTACGTCAAAAATAATTGCGTGATGACGCAATCATTGCATTGGATAACTTGTAAAATGTGCGCGGAGAAATTTAACAGCAACTCCGAAAAGAAGAGAAAAGATCATGGCTCGATTCTGGGTGACACACAAGAGACTGCAGACATCTCCGTCAAGAGCAGTCAGCATCAAGCACAGGATGCTGCAGACGTGGACAGCGGTGCCAAAGCTGCCGATGGAGTTGCAACAGTTGACTCCACACAACCTGAAGATGGCGTGCCTGAGATAGCCATGACAGGTGTGCAAAACACGAGGGTCATGGACCACCTCATGCAGGAGAGACGAGATTCCCAGAGAAGAGAGACAGTCGAGGTGAGTGAGGGGCAGACGGGAGCTCCAGGCGTGGAGGAACGTTGCCAAAGCAAGACAAGTTTCATAACAATGAGTCTAATTGATCTCGTCATATTCGGAATACTTGCATCCAATTTTTGACTCACATGCGAAGCAAAAGTGAGTCTATGTACTCACCCGTGTCGTCCGTCCGTCCGTCCGTCCGGGCGTAAAAAACTTAAACGTTGGATTTTTCTCGGAGACTATGAAGTCTATCAACACCAAATTTGGCTTCAAGGTCAAGGTCACAGGAGCCATAAATGTGGTCTCAAAAACAGTCATTTTTCACATTTTCCAAATTTTTATCCCACGTTATTGAGAATGGCGTTCTTAGCTACAAGTGGTATATAGGTCAAAGCAAGCCCTATCTTTTAATACCAGTTTGGTTGACCTTGCTTCAAGGTCAAGGTCACAGGAGCTCTTCAAAGTTGGATTGTATACATATTTTGAAGTGACCTTGACCCTGAACTATGGAAGATAACTCATCCAAATTTCATAACATTGTAGTACACATGTTATACTTGCATCATGAGACACATTTGGTCACATATCGTCAAGGTCAAGGTCACTTTGACCCTTATGAAATGTGACCAAAATGGGGTAGTGAACAACTAAAAGTGACCATATCTCATGGTAGAAAGTGCCAATAAGCACCATTGTGCTTCCTATGTCTTGAATTAACAGCTTTGTGTTGCATGACCTTGGATGACCTTGACCTTGGATCGAGGCCACATGTGTTTTGGTAGGAAAACTGTGTAAAGCAGTTCTTAGTGTATGATGTCATTGCTAGGTTTAGTTGTTTGACCTTGACCTTGAAGGTCACCTGAAGGTCAAGGTCATGTAAAGGTCAAGGTCAAGCATGTGAGTCGTATGGGCTTTGCCCTTCTTGTTCTGTCTTCAGTCGACTTTTAAACTGTTAACACTTCCATTTTGACAGATATTTTAAAGATAAAACTTTGTCAGATACTAGCGTCAAGAACCGCCGAGATGGTGCATCATCATTATGAAGCAACTAGTCGCTGGAATCATGTTTCGCATTATAATGTTGGGTGTCAGATGTTTCTCCAGGTGGCCTATACAATGTGTCTTTTTCAGAGCATCTTACAAAAAGGGACGTGACATATTTTCGCGAAATGTATATATGTCAATGAAGGATCGATCAATCATCATGACAAAAAGTCAGACTTGTTACTCATATACAGTGTTGTCTAGTTTGTGCCTCATTTGTATGATTCATCCAACGAATTTGTATCGGTGACTCTGAAATAAGAGTGTGGTTTTAGAGAGGATATCAAACAATGCACTTGCTTCTTTAAAAATCTTTGTTCTTCCCCAGTCTGACATTGGAGAGGACGGTGCGGAGGCCAACTCACACCTAGAATTCACGCTTGAGGAAAAATATATGTTTTATGAAGGTGATATACCAGAATCCACAAGCAAGGACACAGATATCCACGAATATCAAGGCAGTGCAGCCAACAGAGACTCGATGCATAGCCATGCTTCTCACCATCACGAGAATAATGAGCGCGTGGCTGGAAGATTGACCAGCTCAGGCGGGCACCACGTCAAGCCGCGATTCCTGAATGTGATAACCCCGTCCCCCGATTTCTCTTTTATCCCCATGAAGAAACTGTCGCTCTACATGCCCAATATGATTCTGAAAAAGAGTTTCCGTTACTACTTCTGTCACCCCTACTCTCGCCTTGTCATCTGCTACGGGGTCTGTTTCCTCAACTTCCTCATGTTTGCTGAGGACCCCGTGGCTGAGAGCGATGTGGAGGCCTCGCTCCCGGTCCTTGGCAACAATATTGCCTTTGTCTTTACACGATATCCCCCCAAAGCCTGGAGTTTCCTCAAAGTGTTTCTGTGGCTGACTGGGATAATCACCGGAATGGTCCTTGGGAAAGTGTTCCACGCAAAGATACTGAGTAAGTTTTCATTATACCAGTTCTGTACTAGAATCTCTCTCTCTCTCTCTCTCTCTCACACACACACACACACACACACACAAACACACACACACACACATGCGCGCGCGCGCACAAACACACATACATGCACATAAACACACAGAGTTGTTGTTTACTCTGTTTTCTGCCCTCTCAGAGATTGATTTTTCTTGCTCCGCATTGTGGATCCCCTTCTTGCAGGACGCAAGCTGCGGATGGAGATGTTCCATGACGACCAGGGTTCCTGGATGGTCATGTTCTTAATGACCATTTGGGTGCTCTTCGCCTTTTCCTGGTTTTACAACGCCTGCCTGCTGGCGGGAGGGGACGCCACGCTGCCCTACCGCATCTCGGACCTGCTGGGCGCCCGTAACTCCGTCTTCATGGCCGTCGCTGCTTCAGGCACCTGGTGTGGAGACTTCTTCACCGCCTGTATGGTAAACAGGCGACACCCTAGTCCTCTCTTCTTCTCAACATTTTCTTTCCATACCCGTCCTCTTGTCCTTTGCTTCAACTCGAAATATTAGCATATTAAGTGTTCAAAAGCAGGTAAAATTTGCTTAATCAAATCTGTTGAACATTAACACATGATGCATTTTGAAAGACAGTTTGTAGGGCTGTCAAAGCAGTTCCTTGAAGCTTGTAGAACGAGCGAGCGAACGAATGAGCGAGAGAAGAGAGAGAGAGAGAGAGAGAGAGAGAGAGAGAGAGAGAGAGAGAGAGAGAGAGAGAGAGTTCAGATTTCGCTTTATTTCGGCCGACGAATCATCAAAAGAATAAAAGTTACATGGGTAATGGGTCAATAAAAACCGCTGGCGCTGAACCTCCAGGTTTTGGAGAAGAAAAAAAGAAGATCGGGTTCGAACCCGCAGCCTCCGAGAAAAGAGGAAAAAAAACGCACACACACACAAACACAAAAAAAACAGGTGGGTTCGAACCCACAACCCCTCGAAAAAAAGTTTCAGTGCAGAATCGAACCTGGTCATGCATGACCAAGAGCCCAATGCTCTACCAACTGTGCCATTGTAAACTTGTAGGTATGTGAAGCATTTATAACGACCTTGTCATAAACCCTCGTGGTTCGTATTTTGCACTGTAAATTGTAGAAAAATGGATGATAGCATGAACTGTTTGGTATTTCATACGGATCTAACCCATCAACGTCAATATTCTTTTCGTAGTATCGCATTTTGGCGCCTGCTGGTAGAGGTTCAACATATATCGAAGCGTTTTGCTGAAGTAGGAAAGATAACTCGGTTTGACTCGATGTCATTACGCTGAAATGGTCGTTGTCCCCAACATTTCCGGGTCAGGGATTGATTAAATCATCATATTTTTGTGACACTGAGACCAGACCATCAAAACAATTAGCACTAGGCCTTGAATCAAATCGTCGTACGAGATCTTACGTTGACTGCAAATGTACAACAGTGCCGCGTGATTGTGTCGACATTCAGTTAGTTCGCTGGGCCCTATTCACAACGGCGATTTATCTTTTTAACACTCGATTTATCCCCTATCCCCGCGTTATCTTGATCGGTTAGATAAGGTACGCTCGTCAGAGGATCCTAGGTTGCGCTTTGCTATATATACTGCTTTCTTTGTCGTCTCTTCGATTCTCTTAGATCGTAGATGACGTCATGAGATTACGTCAAAGCGGAACAGGCAGTTGGAATCGTCTGAGTTTAGAGACAAGGGTAGTGAATTAGGCAGTACAGTAGTCGCCGCTTATTAAAAACACATTGGGACCGAACAAAAGTGTTTTTAATAAGCGGCGTTTTTATTAACCGTTTGCTTGTTGAACATGTCCATCAGTAACGAAGTAAATCCGGACCTTACCAAATGTATTTAAAAAACGGCTGTTTTTATTAACCGCGTGTTTTATAAGCGGCGACTACTTGAGTTTAGAGACAAGGGTAGTGAATTAGGCAGTACAGTAGTCGCCGCTTATTAAAAACACATTGGGACCGAACAAAAGTGTTTTTAATAAGCGGCGTTTTTATTAACCGTTTGCTTGTTGAACATGTCCATCAGTAACGAAGTAAATCCGGACCTTACCAACTGTATGTAAAAAACGGCTGTTTTTATTAACCGCGTGTTTTATAAGCGGCGACTACTGTATTGCCTTTCTTACTTACATTCAGCCCTTGAGGCAAAATATTCAAATGTGGTGAGAGAGAGAGAGAGAGAGAGAGAGAGAGAGAGAGAGAGAGAGAGAGAGAGAGACAGACAGAGAGAGAGACAGAGAGAGAGAGACAGAGACAGAGAGAGAGACAGAGAGAGACAGAGAGAGAGACAGAGAGAGACAGAGAGAGACAGAGAGAGACAGAGAGAGAGAGACAGAGAGAGAGACAGAGAGAGAGACAGAGAGAGTGAGAGAGGGGGGGGGAGGGGAGCTGGGAAAAGGGGAGGAAGGGAAGAGAGAATGAGAGTAAGAGGGTGGGTGGGAGAGAGAGAGAGAGAGAGAGAGAGAGAGAGAGAGAGAGAGACAGAGAGAGAGACAGAGAGAGAGACAGAGAGAGAGACAGAGAGACAGAGAGAGAGTGAGAGTAGCCATAAGTACTGATCAAAAGATCAGATAAAGGCCTTGCGGCCTAAGACATCTGAGGACATATCTATCTAAATCATTCTCTGTCCTCGCAAATGACGTCACGAATTCTATTCTATTCTATTCTATTCACCCTGCTTCAAAAATCTCCTCGCAAATGACGTCACGTTTATTCGACGTCAAATGATGACGTCACAGATTTTGCAAAATGGAGTCTGTTGAATTGTTTTCATTGAAACACCAAAATGTAAAAAAGTCACTTTCTTTTCAAACCTCGATTCTGAAAATTTGATAATATTGAATCGGACCTAACTTCCAGTCAGTGTGCAAAATCTCAAGGAAATCCGTCCAGTAGTTTTTGAGATATAAGCCGTGGAGACGGGACAGACACACACACACACACACACACACACAGACAGATAAAGTCTGTAGGACCTCCAGTAAACCTGGAGGGATAAACACGTCTTAAAAGGGTAACAATATACATTAGTAGGCTCACACATGTAGTACATGCGATTATACTGCATATCGTACAGGGACAATAATTGTTGAGGTTTTTGACTCACATGCGAAGCAAAAGTGAGTCTATGTACTCACCCGTTTCGTCCGTCCGGGCGTCCGGGCGTCCGGGCGTCCGGGCGTCCGGGCGTTCGGGCGTCCAAAAACTTTAACGTTGGATTTTTCTCGGAGACTATTAAGTCTATCAATACCAAATGTGGCATGATGGTGTATGATGACAAGGCCTCAAAATACATACATGGTGAATTGACTTGCTTCAAGGTCAAGGTCGCAGGGGCCGTAAATGTTGTCTAAAAAACAGCAATTTTTCACATTGTCTCAATTTTCTCTGAAGTTTTTTATATTGGATACCTGACTTTTATATGGTATATAGGAAAAAGTAAGCCCTATCTTTTGATATCAGTTTGGTTGACCTTGCTTTAAGGTGAAGGTCACAGAAGCTCTTCAAAGTTGGATTGTATACATATTTTGAAGTGACCTTGACCCTGAACTATGGAAGATAACTGTTTCAAACTTAATAAGAATGTGGAGCACATGTTATACTTTCATTATAATACACATTTGGTTACATATCATCAAGGTCAAGGTCACTTTGACCCTTATGAAATGTGACCAAAATGGGGTAGTGAACCACTAAAAGTGACCATATCTCATGGTAGAAAGTGCCAATAAGCACCATTGTGCTTCCTATGTCTTGAATTAACAGCTTTGTGTTGCATGACCTTGGATGAGGTCAAGTTCACATGTATTCTGGTAGGAAAAATATGTAAATCATTTCTTAGTGCATGATGTCATTGCTAGGTTTAGTTTTGTGACCTTGACCTTGAAGGTCACCTGAAAGTCAAGGTCATGTATAGGTCAAGGTCAAGCATGTGATTCGTATGGGCTTTGCCCTTCTTGTTTGTTTTTGTTTGTGCCATATTGAATTAGTGCTTGTATACACATTATCTATCCAGGTGATATCTACACAAATGTATATACACAACTTTCAGACAATGTTATATACAGACATGAAGTAGAAATGTAGTGTTACATTTTTGCTAAGTCTAAAATGTCCTAAACTTTTTGGTTTCGTAGTTTGAGAGCATAACATACATTGCAACATCTCTCGTTTTTTGTGGTATCATTACTTTTGAGAAGAGTTTCCGGCTTTATATATCTACTCCCATTTGTGGTTTTTTTTCTTTCGAAGATCATTATAGTTATTGCAACGGAACATTAAATGTTCTTCATTTTCTATTTCATTATTACATAGTGGACAAAGGTTATTCAAATTATCATCTGCCTGATATCGCTTATTTATTTTTAAGTCACACATTCCTAATCTGAATCTAATGGAGACATCTCTGAACTTTTTGATAGTGATATCATTCAAATAACGTTCACATTCTTGTCTACTTTTGTATTTCCTATACATCAAGAATCGTTCGCTACTCATCAACGTGAAAAACCAATACTGGTAGAAGCAATCTCTTAGTCTTTGTCGAAGAGTTTTCAGGAAGACCTTCTCACTTGCAGTACCACCATTTTCCCAAATATTTGCAAACCAGTTTTCGATAGAAGCTCCTTCACATGATTTAACCATTTTTGTCTGCATGTTGCAGAAGTCATCATGATATATGCTTGCTTTGGTAGCTTGTCTACTGGCATCGTGCATAATCTTAACTAGTATTTTACCGTTCTAATAGCAGCATGTATACATTATGAGTTGTCTTCCTGTCTCTCCATTTACCATAGTGTTGGGAGATCTGGTGTTTACATTCAGGAATCGCTTACAGGCAAACATATGTGCTTTTTCTACACTATCATGGCTCTTGAACCCCCAGAGTTCTGAACAGTAAAGTAAGGACGGTAGTATCTGAGCATCGATTAGTTTAAAGAATACATATGTTTTCAGGCTACGAATACGTTACATGGTTTTCAATAAGTGTATAGTTTTCTTCTTTGCTTTGACAGCCTGACTTTCGAGAGCTGTACTAATAGACAGCCTTGTAGTGAAGATAAATCCCAAATATTTGTAATAATTAACCACCTCCAGTGCTCTACTGCTGAGCCTCCACCTTTCGCCTTTTGCCAGATGACCTACTCGCCAAAAAACCACTATCTTGATTTTGTTTATGTTAATTGTTAAGCCAAGTGCTCTGGACACCTCCTGTAGATTGTCAATTTGGCACTGTAGTCCAGATGAAGTGGTTGACAAGAGCACTCTGTCATCAGCAAACAGAAGGGAATAGATCTCTGGCCCACCAGGTAACATCTGTATTCCATGTTTTCCGTGTTCGCGTACATAATCAGCCACTTTCGAGATGTATAGTGAAAATACTGTCGCGCTCTCAGTTGCACCTTGCTTTACGTCGACTGGACATTCGAATAACTCTGATAACATCGAGCCCTGCCTGACACATGCTTGTACATTTGCATACATGGCTTTGATCATGTTAATGAATTTGGTCGATAATCCTACTTCCTCAAGGATCTGCCAAAGTAGCGTATGATTTACAAAGTCAAATGCTTTTCTGTGGTCAACAAAAACAGAATAAAGCTTTTCTCTCCCACCACATAAACATGTTTGACAGCTATGGAATAAAGTGTAAAAATGTGGTCTATTGTTGAGTGGTCCCATTGGAATCCCGCTTGTTCTGTACCAAATTTCTTGTTCCCTTCTGCCCATTTCTGGAGACGCCTAGTTAAAATAGAGGAAAATACCTTGCTCATTGTGCAAAGTAAGGATATACCTCTGTAGTTTTGGGGGTCTAGATTATACCCTGCTTTGAAGATAAATATCCAAATGGCTTGGCTCCAGCTTTTGGGAGAAAACTGTTTCTCATACATAGAACGGAATGGCTTAAAGAGGAAGGATAGCATTTGACTGCAAGTTATTTTGAGGTAGTCTCCAGGTATCTCATCTCACCCAGGTGCCTTTTTGGTACTGAAATTTCTTATTCCAAGAGAAACATCTTCTCTTGAAACTTCGGCATCAAGTTCCTCAATGACGACTTTTAAAATTTGTGTTATACCAAGGGAAGTCACCATAGTAGGTTTTGTCACTTGTTGAAATAGGTTTTGGAAGTAGTTCCTCCACGTTTCTAGTGCAATTGCAGGCTGCGGCTCTCTCTTGAAGGTAAGCTGGTGAATTGTTAACCAGAACAAATGAGAGTTGTTCTTGTTGACTCACATGCGAAGCAAAAGTGAGTCTATGTACTCACCCGTTTCGTCCGTCCGTAAAAAAACTTTAACGTTGGATTTTTCTCGGAGACTATTAAGTCTATCAACACCCAATTTGGCATGATGGTGTAGGATGACAAGGCGTCAAAAAACATACATAGTGACTTGACCTTGCTTCAAGGTCAAGGTCGCAGGGGCCGTAAATGTTGTCTAAAAACAGCCCTTTTTCACATCCTCTCAGCATGTGAGTCGTGTGGGCTTTGCCCTTCTTGTTTTTGATTAGCGACTGATTTGTTCTTAATTGAGATTCTTTTTTCTTTTCTCAAATGATCTTTTTGACTCACATGCGTAGCAAAAGTGAGTCTATGTACTCACCCGTGTCGTCCGTCCGGGCGTCCGGGCGTCCGGGCGTCCGTGAAAAACTTTAACGTTGGATTTTTCTCGGAGACTATTAAGTCTATCAACACCCAATTTGGCATGATGGTGTATGATGACAAGGCCTCAAAAAACATACATAGTGACTTAACCTTGCTTCAAGGTCAAGGTCGCAGGAGCCATAAATATTGTCTAAAAAACAGCCATTTTTTACATTTTCTCAAGTTTCTCTGACGTTTTTGAGATTGGATACCTCATCTATACATGGTATATAGGGCAAAGTAAGTTCTATTTTTTAATACCAGTTTGGTTGACCTTGCTTTAAGGTCAAGGTCACAGGAGGTCTTTAAAGTTGGATTGTATACATATTTTGAAGTGACCTTGACCCTGAACTATGGAAGATAACTCATCCAAACTTCATAACATTGTAGTACACATGTTATACTTGCATCATGAGACACATTTGGTCACATATCATCAAGGTCAAGGTCACTTTGACCCTTATGAAATGTGACCAAAATGGGGTAGTGAACCACTAAAAGGGACCATATCTCATGGTAGAAAGTGCCAATAAGCACCATTGTGCTTCCTATGTCTTGAATTAACAGCTTTGTGTTGCATGACCTTGAATGACCTTGACCTTGGGTCAAGGTCACATGTATTTTGGTAGGAAAAATGTGTAAAGCATTTATTAGTTTAGTGTACGATGTCATTGCTAGGTGTAGTTGTTTGACCTTGACCTTGAAGGTCACCTGAAGGTCAAGGTCATGTAAAGGTCAAGGTCAAGAATGTCAGGCGTATGGGCTTTGCCCTTCTTGTTGTATTCATTTCTGCGTTGAATATATCTATCTCTGTCTGTTTTATTCATTGTATTTCTGTACATGAATAGAGCTCTTTTGGCTGCTATCTTTGCTTCTTTGCAGTCTATTTCATACCATTTTGCACCAGGCTGAATATTATAGGAATTTCATTTTATGGTGCGCCGCATGCATTCTGCTATTGATACCATTTCTTGCGTAGCAACTTGCACAGTTAATTCTATATCGGTATCTATCGTATCACAAGCTGTTTTTATCTTGAACTGAAATTCTGGTGTATTTAGTTCTCTTTTGAACTCTTGAACTTTGTCCTCATCCCAAATGATTCTGGTTGTTGTTTCTGAATAGACATGTTTAGGTCTTTTTTGCTTTGTACTTAACGTAATTTCTATTGGCATATGATTGGAGATAATTTGTCTGCCTACTTCAAAAGAAACCTCGTGATAAAAAATATGTCTAGACATACCAGGCAGTAATCAATAACGCTTTCCCCATGCTGTGACAGATAGGTAAACTTTCCCTCTTTGTTACTCGTTACGCTTCCATTTAAAATGAACAGATTAAAATTTTTACACAGATTAATAAGGATTTCACCGAATTTGTTTTTTGTTTTTTCTTGGGAGCGTCGGTATATGCTTTTATGGATACTTTGGTTAAGATGCATATTTATTCCTAAAATATTATCCCTTTCATCATCATCATCATCATCTCCAGTTTACATTCCAGTTTCCTGTCCTGGCATTGAGGTAACCACAAATTAATATGTCAGCATCTGGATGCATTTTTTGTAGTTCGTCTTCCAACAATATGATATTGGAGTTTATGTTTTTTCCAATGTAATAGGGAGAGTCTATTGGGGGTATGTACATGCAGAACAAGATAAGATCTTTCTGTCCATAGTTTCGAAATCCAAGTATTGCCATATTATCTATTTCCCTTTGTATTTGTGAAACTGTATGACAAGTGTTATTTTTCACTGCTACCAGTATGCCTCCAGACCTTCTAAGCATGATGTGGTGATTTTTTAGCTGGGACATGAAAAACCAGATACTGATTAAAGTGGGCGGAAAAACACAATTATCTGCAGTAAATGTCTCTATCAGACAGCATACATCAAAAGGTAAAGTATATTGCAGGAACTCTGGTTCACTCAGTCTGGAGACAAAACCTTCTATGTTCCAGCACACGATGGAAACGTTTTTAAAAACAGTTCCTGATACAGACTGTTCTCTGGCACATGTGGTTGTCTTACCTACTTCTTGGTCTATGTCGATACTTGGGACAGATCGTCGGCTTTGTTGTTAGGTTGAAGAGGGGAAAGCACCGGTTACTGCAGCATGAGAAGTGAGTCGTCCTTGATTTGTGTGGCGTAGCCTGCCACGCCAAAGATCATTTGTCTGTGATGGAGAGGACTTTCCTTCGAGTCGTGTCCTTTCCTGCTTCATAGTCTTCAAGGACAAAGGTCTCGACTTCACGGGAACAACTGCTTGATCTCTCATCAGTGTTTCTTTGTAGTCACCGAGTTTTTTTCAAGTTGTTGCTCATTGGCTATGTCGTTGCATGTATCCACCATGTCTGTCTGGTCTAAATTTACTTCTTTTTCTGTTCCAGTCAGCCAGTCGAGGATGAAATGTTGCACTTTGTCTCGGCTTTTTCTCTTGTCTGTTCTACTCTGGCTAGGGCACGCACTCTGACTGTTGCTTCTGGATGGGCTATCAGGATTCCTTGATCTGGAATTGCTTCCTTGTTTGTTACAGTCGGTGATGTCGTTGGCGCTTTTGAGATGTCATATGGCATTTCAATGTTCCTTCTGTGGTTATTGTCATCATACAAAGTTTTGAAGTGTTGATATCTTCGTTGAGGTGTGATTTTGGATCGAGATCCTTCAGTTTCATTGTATTCCCATTGATTTGGGCCATGCCATCGATATGGAATCTCTGATTGGTGATTAGAACGATCTTGTCTGTTTGCTTGACTGTCACTGTTTCTGCAAAGTTCATCATTCGTCATGATAGTAATTAGGTTTCCGTTTGTTCTCGGATGTTTCTTCTTCATGTAATGTTTCGAAGTGTAATCATAGTGTCGATTTGTATCAGTCGATCTTGGAATGTAATAATCAGTTCTGTTTTCTTGATTTTGATTTCTTCTATGATTGTTTTCGTTCTGTATTGTTCTTGTAGGCTGCGTCATTAGTTTGTTGGCGTTGTTCATGATAATACTGGACGATTCCCTGGTGATATCGCTCAGTTGATTTCACTGAAGCCACATGATTCCTTGACACAACATTATGCTGCCTATTTTGCCTCTTTCCAATCCTCTGTACAAATGCAATGTCTCTTTCAGTCCATTTTACCTGTGGGAGTGCTTCTTGCATATGATTTACTACTTTGTGCACACAGTTCCAGTATGAATCGTTTATTTTTGGGGGACACCAAACATACGTATACTGTTTCTCTCCATTGTTTTCTCCAAGAAATCGTTTGCATCTCTCATCATGGAGAGGCGGTTTTCCGTGTCTTGAAACTGTACCTTTATATAGTCGTCAATTTGTAATTCTCTGACTCTTACGCTAAGCTCGTTGCAATAAGTCTGATATCTACTCTCCATGACTTGGACACTTATCCACAACTGTCTATTTTGGTGACTAAGCCACTGGATATTTGTTGTCATGTTCACTAATTCTTTTTGAAGAATGTCAATTTTACCACATAATTCCTCCACTATGTTTTGATGTACTCTTCTGTGGTTTGCGTCATGCTTCTTGCGAATTCCTTTGTTACTTGCTGTTGGATTTTTTGTATGGTGAATCTCTCTCTGTGGTTTACCGTGGTATCTGCAGTCAGGTCCACGGTTGGCTTTAACGTCTCCATGTTGGAGATTGTTTTTTTGACTCACATGCGAAGCAAAAGTGAGTCTATGTACTCACCCGTGTCGTCCGTCCGGGCGTCCGGGCGTCCGGGCGTCCGTGAAAAACTTTAACGTTGGATTTTTCTCGGAGAATATTAAGTCTATCAACACCCAATTTGACATGATCGTGTATGATGACAAGGCGTCAAAACACATACATAGTGACTTGACCTTGCTTCAAGGTCAAGGTCGCAGAGGCCATAAATGTTGTCTAAAAAACAGCCATTTTTCACATTTTCCCAATTTTCTCTGACGTTTTTGAGATTGGATATGTGACCTACATATGGTGTATAGGGCAAAGTAATGCCTATCTTTTGATACCAGTTTGATTTACCTTGCTGCAAGGTCAAGGTCACAGGAGGTCTTTAAAGTTGGATTGTACACATATTTTGAAGTGACCTTGACCCTGAACTATGACAGATAACTTTTCCAAACTTCATAACATTGTAGTATACATGTTATACTTTCATACTAGGTCACCTGTGTCGCACATCCTGGTGTCCAGGCGTCCGTCCGGGCGTCCGGGCAGACCGGGCTTCCGGGCGTCCTTTAATCCGTATAAAACTTTAACGTTGGATTTTTTGTCGGAGACTATTAAGTCTATCAACACCAATTTAGCATGATAGTGTAGGATGACAAGGCGTACAAAAACATACACAGTGACTTGACCTTGCTTCAAGTTCAAGGTCACAGGAGCTCTTTAAAGTTGGATTGTATACATATTTTGAAGTGACCTTGACCCTGAACTATGGAAGATAACTGTTTCAAACTTAATAATTATGTAGTACACATGTTATACTTTCATCATGAGACACATTTGGTCACATATCATCAAGGTCAAGGTCACTTTGACCCTTATGAAATGTGACCAAAATGGGGTAGTGAACCACTAAAAGTGACCATATCTCATGGTAGAAAGTGCCAATAAGCACCATTGTGCTTCCTATGTCTTGAATTAACAGCTTTGTGTTGCATGACCTTGGTGTAAAGCAGTTCTTAGTCCATGATGCCATTGCTAGGTTTAGTTGTTTGACCTTGACCTTGAAGGTCACATGAAGGTCAATGTCGTGTAAGGGTCAAGGTCATGTAAAGGGCAAGGTCAATCATGTGAGTCGTATGGGCTTTGCCCTTCTTGTTGACAGATCGTGTAGATTTAGTTTCTGCGTACAAGGCTTGTGGATGCAGACCGACATCAGAGACACATACAACACTGTAGCCAGCAAGTTTGTCCTCGACGTTGATGTACTAAGTTTAATTGGTTGACTGTCTTGTCGGTAGACGCAGGAATACATCACGCTTCCACCTATCTTCTTCAAGTTCAAGTGCTCCGAGTCTTCTTTTTTTGCCAAACCTTCGTGCATGGTGCCTACCTATTCTAAGCCTGTAAGACCGAGTTCAATACCCATATTGAGCTACAATTAGAATACTTTGGGTTTAATTTTGGGGGAGAGCATCTGCTTACAGTTTTGCTAAACCGCGAGAGTCACTGTCATCACATAGTAGTAGAATGAAGACGTTTTATCAGGTTTGGGGAAAATTCCGAGTGGGACGGTCTTGGAATCGGTCCAGTTTTTCAACAAACACACCAATTTTGAGCACATTGATATTGTTTCATCTCAACAATGGTATAAGGAATCTGCTATTTATGATAATGCAGTTAGTAAATTCACTTGGTACCAATACTTCAGGTCTGTACACTTTTACAACGTGCTCTATATCACGGTCTTTTGTCAGGTCAGATGCACAACATCCGATCAAACAGTGACTGCACTCTTTTTCAGTTTGGCTTCTATAGGTGAACAAACGCAGTTATCCTCCGCACCAGAATAGAGACACAGCAAACAGTTATTCACTGCAGGTTGAGGTTCTAGGAAGACCCACGCAGAAAATTTCCTCAGTGTGCACAGAGATGAGATGATCTTGATATATTGGTAGTCGGGCTTGAGAGTGCTGGACAGTACGAAAGTTTCCAAGTGGAACAATACTGTTCTTCAAGCTATTCCCTATGAAGGAGTTGCTAATAATTGGCTTTATCTCTGCAATGCATAATAGATGTACATCGCCGCTTGTCGGTTTTTTTATTATTTAACGAGCCATAGATTAGATACAGGTAGCCTATTCTCTTTGTTATCTGTCAATGTTCTTCCGCGTATTTTGTCCTTATGTCATCAAATTTACGACAGTGCAGTTAGAAATGTTCCTCGTTTTCACGGGCATTGTGGCAAGATGGACAGCACATTTCGTCTCTTTGCGATATTGCGTATATTCTGTTTACAGAAAGTTTATTTCTGTTACATCTAGATCGGATAAGGAATCTCTAAATTTCTCAATGTTGATGTAATCTACATATTTTTCTGGTTCAAACAATTGCTTTAAATCTCTGCTTTAAATCTCTGTACATTCTGAATATTTCGCTCTTCATTTTACTGTGCCATTCCTGTTTGGTCTAATAATCTTTGCTGAGGCTATGTACAAAACTTTGTTCGTTTACAACCCCTTTGTTGATCCATACATAACCAGACCCTAATTAGCATAGTCGACTTAAAATCACTTTTGTCAAGTTTAGTTTAGGAGACACCATATTCGCAAGCATGCAATTAGCCTGTTTGGGGAACCTATTATCTGGTAATATGACGAGTCTTAACGAATATTTGATAGCTTTAATAGTGGAATTAATATAACAAAAAGAGGGTATCTTCCTAGCTCTCCATATACCATACAATTGGGTGTTCTACTGTCAAGATTTAGGAATCTCTTACAGGCAAAGGAGTGTTTTCTCAACATTGTCATGTCTTTGCAGACCTCATACCTCTGCGGTATACAGTAGTGCAGGTAGCACCTGCGCATCAAACATACGAAAGTATATAGACATATTCTTACTATGAAGCTTCCACATGACCTTTTAGTAGTTGGGCTATCTTTCGATTCGAATTTGTACCTTGATCATCCAGCGCCACCGTGTTTGATAGTTTGGAGGTAAAAACATAGCCAAAGTACTTGTACTTGTTGACAGTCTCAATCTCAATGTTGCCAAAAAACCATTTCTCCACTCGTCCAAGGCAACCACCACGTCGAAAACCTTTGTTTTCAATATGTTAATGCTCAAGCCAAACTTTCCACATATTGGAGCCAAGTTATCAATTTGGCATTGTAAGCCTACGGGTGTGGTTGATAAGAGAGCGATATCGTCATCAAAGATAAGGAAGAACAACTCTGGCATTCCTGGCAATAGCTGCACACCATGTGCCGTGCACATGGAGAGACTTACAGATCCACTAGGGCACTCTCTCTAAATCGGGGAAAGAGTCGACATAGTAGTAAATAAATGTCTTTATGTGACCTAAAAATTCGAATTCGATTTTCATTTATTTAATCACTGAAAAGTTCTCATGGAAATTGAGAAATTCCCGCCCAAACAAGAAGTGACGCGATGTAAGTACGTGCAACGCGAATGCGTGGAAACAGCATGGCGACATCCAAGCCAAACCTTTCGAGGAAGCGTTGTGGGAAACAGTGTGCCGTAGCAGAATGCACGCTGAGAAGTGATGATGGAGTGGGCATCCATAGATTTCCACGAGAATCATCACATAATCGACAGTGGGTTCAATTTGTGAACATATGTCGTGCCATCTTCATGCAGACCAAAAACTCGGTGATCTGAAGCAAGCACTTTGGACCCCACTGCTAACCAGTTTTGCAGCGCCTGACAATCGGCAATATTCTACAAAGTGTCCCAAAGTTAATGTGCAATAAAGGTCGTAACTGCACTAAGTTGTCAATACATCCAGTCATCAGCAACTGAACAAACAAAAGAAATCGGGAATACTTTACCGTGTCCCAAACGTTACTGTGCAGTTACGTCCGTAACTTAGAGGACAAATTGACCTCCGGATAAAAACCGCTGGCGCTGAACCTCCAGGTTTTGGCATTAAAAACCCCCCAATACAGCTGCGAGGGCCTTCAGTAAACCTGGAGGGATAAAAAATCGAATACAGGACGTTTCGTACCCTAGTCGTTGTGCACCTCATTTAGTCGATTCGTACCTTTTCTACTCTAACCCTAACTCTAACCCTAACCCTAACTCTAACCGGTTAGGGTACGAAACGACTAGGTACAAAACGTCCAGCCTTTTGTTCCGTAGACGCAGCTGCTTGAAGAAAGCGGAAACAGCGGATGTATGGGCCTATAGAACGCTTTGCATCATTCCGCTTTGTGGCAGCGACAACAAGATGGCGGACAAAATGCCGCCACCACCACTTCGTGCAATTACTTTGATGGAAATTTTCGACGACGACGACTTGACTGCAGTACTACAAGCTACAGCAGCGTCAACGTTCATATCTTTGTATGCACTGCAGCTTTTTAATCCTTGAAAAATGATCCCAGCGCACAACACTTGAACAAGTTCCTCCAATCATCGGGGTATAAGAAGAAGAAGACAGCGCACGGTCACGTGACGGTGACATGCAGTGAACATTGCAAGTATTCTTCCCCAAAACATGCAAACTACGATCAAGTTCATAAGCAATTTGAACATAAAATAAAAATGTAATCTTCCTTCACACTTTCCGCCACGTATAAGATATAATTTATCATGCGTCAGCTCACAATTGATGTACTTGTCTTCACCGAAACGATAGCCTCCAATAGTGGCCGCCATTTTGCTGGCAGTCTTGGCATTCAATTTTTACCGCTACGCAGCGCTGCCAGCGCTTTTTCCCAGCGACGCGCAGCAGAGGGTTTCACAGAAGCAGCGCTGACAGCTGCTTACAGCGGCTGAGCTTACGGAACACGCTGCAGGATACAAACGACCCGCATCGTAAAAAATCTTTCTTTCTCCTTCACCAATGTTCTGCAAATTCACCCTTCTCAAAAATCTCATCGCAAATGACGTCACGTTATTCGACGTCAAATGAGGACGTCACACATTTTGCAAATGGAGTCTGTTGTATCGTTTTCATTGCAACACCAAAATGTAAAAAAGTCACTTTCTTTTAAAACCTCGATTCTGAAAATTTGATAATATTGAATCGGACCTAACTTCCAGTCAGTGCGCAAAATCTCAAGGAAATCCGTCCAGTAGTTTTGGAGATATAAGCCGTGGAGACGGGACAGACAGACACACAGACAGACTAACGAGACTCTGTTGCAAATTTATTTGATGGCGTCCAGCGTCTCTGGCGAAACCGAAGGCGAAGGCTTCATCATCACATAGACACTGATGTGTTCCTTATTGCGAGAACAATGATCGACATGACGAGAACGCCAGACTGTCCTCTTTCACATTCCCCACAGACAAGAAGCAGAAGAAAGTATGGATCTGGAAGATTCAAGGCAACAAGAGCTTAGATTTAGGTCTTAACTTTGACTTAGTCCTCTTCGCTCCGGTCGGAGCATAGGGCCTTCACTGCAAGTCTCCACCTCTGTCGGTCTTGGGCTGCCCTCTTTGCCTCTCCCCATGTCATCCGGACTGTCCTCAGCTCTGCCTGTAGGGTTCTTTTCCAGGTCAGTGCTGGTCGACCACGCTTCCGTTTACCCTGAGGGTTCCAGTCCAAGGCGTGGCGTGGAATGCAGGCATCGTTTCTGCGCAGGGTGTGCCCAATCCACTTCCATTTCCTTCTTTGGATGGCGTTGACGATCGACTCCTGCCTGGTACGTTGCCAGAGTTCTTTGTTGGAGATTCTTTCTGGCCATCTGATACGCAGGATCTGGCGGAGGCAGGTGTTGATGAAGACTTGCAGCTTGTGGCCGATGCTCTTGGTATGTCTCCAGGTTTCAGATCCGTAGATCAGCACAGATTTAACATTTGTGTTGAAGATCCTCAGTTTGGTGTGACGGCTGAGGCTCTCATTTCTCCACACTGGTTTCAGGGTGACGAAGGCGTGTCGTGCTTTGCCTATCCTGGCTCTCACGTCTTCATCTGTCCCTCCAGTCTTGCTGACCACGCTGCCCAGGTACGTGAAGCGTTCGACGTCCTCTATGGTTGACCATCAATGGTGATGGGAGCTTCCCTGGAGGCGTTCACTCGGAGGCTCTTGGTCTTGGGGACGTTGATCTCCAGTCCTGTTGTCTTGGCAATGTCGTGCAGCCTCTCCGTCTTTGCTTGCATGTGCCCATGGGTGTGTGACAGGAGGCCGATGTCATCTGCGAAGTCCAAGTCTTCCAGTTTGCCAGTGAGTGTCCACTGAATGCCCCGTGGTTGGTCCGTAACAGTCTTCATCACCCAGTCGATCACCAGGGAGAAGATTAAAGGAGAAAGGAGACATCCTTGTCTCACTCCGGTGTTGACGTCAAATGGCGGCGACAGGTCAGTGTTGTGCACAACTCTGCAGCTGGTGCCTTCATAGAGATTCTGGATTACGCTGACGATCTTCTGAGGGATGCCATAGTGTCTGAGGATTCTCCAAATGGTTGCCCTATCCACCATGTCAAAGGCTTTCTTGAAGTCCACAAAATTGACATAGAGTGGTGACTGCCATTCCAGCGACTGTTCAATGATGATCCTGAGGGTCGCTATCTGGTCAGTGCAGGAACGCCCAGCTCGGAATCCTGCTTGCTCTTCCCTCAGTCTGGTGTCGACGGCCTCCTTGATTCTCTCGAGGATCACCCTGGTGAAGACTTTTCCTGGGAGTGACAGGAGCTGAATTCCTCTCCAGTTCTGGCAGTTGCTGAGGTCTCCTTTCTTCGGGATTTTGACAATGTGTCCGGTCTTCCATTCTTTCGGCACTTCCTCCCTCTCCCAGACTTCCTGCAGCAGGTCGATAATGATGTCCGCTGTGGCTCCAGGATCTGCCTTCAGGGCCTCAGGTGGGATGTTGTCTGGTCCTGGTGCCTTCCCACTCTTTATCTTCTTGATGGCGCTGATCACTTCTGCTCTGGAGATTGGGTCCGAGCTGTCAAGAAAACTGGTCCACAGAGGCACCCTCGCTTCGACGTCTCCAAGCTGAAGACAACAACACAACAGAAGGACTTCGCCATCTCGCTAACGAACAGATATCAGGTGCTGGCTGATCTGGAGGATGGCTCCCTGGAGAAGAAGTGGGAACGAGTCAAGTTCACATTTACTGCAGCCTCCGAAGAACTACTTGGGTTCAGAAAAAGGGAGTACAAGAGCTGGCTCTCAGAGGAGACAATCAGGAAGATTGAGGAGAGACGAGACACCAAGCAGCGACTCAACCACGCCAGAACCAGAGCACAGAAAAAGCAGACTCAGCAAGAGTACAACCTGAGGAACAAGTAAGTGAAGAGGAGTGCGAGGAGAGACAAGAGGGAGCTGGTGGATAAACTTGCTACTGAAGCAGAAGAGGCAGCGAAGAACGACATGAAGACCCTATATGACATCACACGACAGCTCTCTAAGAGGAAGACGAACACCAACAGACCAGTCCGTGGAAGAGATGGAAACGTTCTTAGATTTAGGTCTTGTAAAAGCAAAAAAAAGTTAAATCATCTAACCAAAACATTCAAGATCCTCATAAAATCACCATATTTGTCATATTTTTTCATTAACTCAACTACACTTCTTACGAAATAAAGTCATTTCTACAACTTGAGATAAGAATAAAAGCGACTTAACTCTTAAGGCTTCAGATAGTGCCTCACGAGGAGCAGCGCACATGTTTGTGATGTAAAACGTGACCTTCATTACAGTATTACACTACGAGTGATCTTATCCGATACCAGTTGATGTTTTACCCCTCTGCTAAGATTATAAAACAACTCATTCGAATTTTACATGAAACATTTAGTTATCTCGATCGTCTGCTGACGTAGTGGCTACGGTTCGATCGTGTTCGTCTGCTTGGTTCGTAGTGTTGATCATTATGAATGGTGTTTCTTGAAATAAGGTCAGTAAGCCTATATGTTAATTTATAACGCTAATATAACCCTGGGCTGTCTTAATTTATCAAAGCTGTATGTTGATTGCGTCAATAGGTCGTGAAATACATTTTACAAATTTATCCAAGCTTCTCGTACTTCTATTTATAGCTGACGCGCGGACCTCAGCGGCACCAGGATAGATTATAAATACATTGTTGTCCTCGAACCTGCCTGCTGTTGACATCGTGTACAATGCTAGTATTGTCTGATGCTATGAAATACGTTCACCAGTAAAAGGTCCAACACATGGAGAGAGACAGACACAGACCTACACACCACAACACATGGAGACAGTCACAGACCTACACACCACAAAACACATGGAGACAGACAGTCACAGACCTACACACCATCTTTGAAGTGCTGCAAGAACAAAACAAATCAAACGTAATGTTTTCCCCCCTTTTTATTATCGATTCACTGCCATTAGGCCAAGCCAACAGACTACCAGTACCAAGTTGTTGCGCTTAAGTCAGGACATACAGAACGAACGAACGAACTTTATTTTACAAGGGTAGTGAATTAGGCAGTATTGCCTTTCTTACTTACATTCAGCCCTTGAGGCAAAATATTCAAATGTGGTAAGAGAGAGAGAGAGAGAGAGAGAGAGAGAGGGAGAGAGAGAGAGAGAGAGAGAGAGAGAGAGAGAGAGAGACAGAGACAAAGAGAGACAGAGAGAGACAGACAGAGAGAGACAGAGACAGAGAGAGAGAGACAGAGAGAGACAGAGAGAGAGAGACAGAGAGAGAGAGAGAGTGAGAGAGAGAGGGGGGGAGGGGAGCTGGGAAAAGGGGAGGAAGGGAAGAGAGAATGAGAGTAAGAGGGTGGGTGGGAGAGAGATCGAGAGAGAGAGAGAGAGAGAGAGAGAGAGAGAGAGACAGAGAGACAGAGAGAGAGACAGAGAGAGAGACAGAGAGAGAGTGAGAGTAGCCATAAGTACTGATCAAAAGATCAGATAAAGGCCTCGCAGCCTAAGACATCTGAGGACATATCTATCTATCTAAATTAATTCTCCTATAAACTGTCCTCGCAAATGACGTCACGTTATTGATGACGTGGCACATGTTGGAATTTCGCCATTCCATCAAATTGCCTACCTCCCCAGGTGTTTCAAAATTCTTCTCCTGGCATAATATATATTATAGAATCGAAATTGTACTTGCAAATGACGTAACGTTATTAATGACGTCAAATTTGGCTATTCCGTCAATTGTCATTTCAATCATTTTTCGACCGGTAATTTCGAGAATACGACCTTAAAAAACCATTTTCTCTTCAAGCCTCGATTCTGAAAATCTGATACATTCAATCGGACCTAACTTCCAGTTAGTGTGCAAAATCTCAAGGAAATCCGTCCAGTAGTTTTTGAGATATAAGCCGTGGAGACGGGACAGACAGACACACACACACACACACACACACACACAGACAGACTAATAAAGTCTGTAGGACCTCCAGTAAACCTGGAGGGATAACTCGACACTCTGATTAGCCTGACCGTTTTCTTCGTCCTCCCGCAATGTCGAGCTAACCGGAGTGGACTGTATAATCGAGTGGACTGTATAATCGAGTGGCACAGTTTGATGTACATTTCACAAGGTAGAGGATGGTGATGGAGTAATGCAATATAAAGATAGAATTGTTGAGTAAATGAATTTATAGGTGGGGAATTATGTTAATTAGAATGCCAAATATAATTTTATCGCACAATTTCAATCTTTGGTCCTTAGCCTTACCACGTTGTCGAGTGTAGTCGATCCTATACACTCGAAGGAAGACTGATGTTGTCTTCTTCTGAGTCATCTGCATCGCTGCAGTATGATTCGTTCCAATACGGCTGAATGGAGGAACGTGGTCCATACGATACTTCGATGAAAGTGTCTGAATCGCTGTCAAAGTCGCTGCTTTCGCAACCCATTGCACACTTCCAGCGTTCGTCGCCATCTCGCGTTGGAAGAAAGTATCTAGATGACGTTGCTGTCTCGCGCATGCGCACGAAAAATGCTTAATTGGTTTTGTTCACAGATCTATATCTAAATGGATGCACATCTTGAGGTCAAGGTCATTTTAGTTCCTCTCAAGGCCATTAATTCGGCAATTGGCTGTCTAGAGTACTTCCGGTGGCCTGTTCAACCTACGATATTCGATGGCGGAGAACTCAGTTGCGAAAAGCAAATGGCCAAGCGTTGGCAATAATTTTGCAATTGAAAGCTGCAGTACAACTTCTGCGAAATGCCGAGGTCTGTCATTTATGAAACTGCCGCAACCAGGCGTGAGTGAGGCGCATTCAATTTGCATCTAACACAATCGAGTGCCTTCTCAGATGTAAACAAAGTTCAACCTACGATATTCGATGGCGGAGAACTCAGTTGCGAAAAGAAAACGGCCAAGTGTTGGCAATAATTGTGCAATTAAAAGCTACAGTAGGCTACAACTTCTGCGAAATACCGAGGTCTGTCATTTATGAAACTGCCGCGACCAGGCGTGAGCGAGGCGCATTCTTCCGAATTGCCTCAGCCAACTTCGGCTTCTTCAGAACGAGTCCGCGAGTAATTGGCAGCCAATCAGATCGCTGCGTTATAACAGCTGTTAGGCTGACGTCACGACGAGCTCGTCCGAGGACTGATATGGGCATTTCCGTGACTCTCTCGAGCGAAATTCGACTCCTATCCAGCCGTGTCTCCCATGAGAGACATAAATGACAAAGAAGAAAACTAGTACAATCAATACATTAATAAAAACGTGTTTATCTTGAAAATTAAGTCCCCTTTCTTGTTCACTCCCGAGACCTGTGCCACTGTGGCACGGAAGCGGCTTAGGGGAGCGCGTTAGTGTCAACCGTCAGTGTCAACCGTCAGTCGTTGACCTTTGACCGCATCCGCCACTCCGCCTGACTGACTTCGCACACCATGGGGAGTTGTGCTAAGATCCGGCCGCATTAATGTATCTGCGTTTTGTGACAAACGTCTTGCTCGGCGGTACTGTACTCCATGCACCTTAACGGTGCGCGTGATTCGGGTGTAATCTTAAGCTAAACGACGTTTATTGGCAGTATTACACCCGAATCACGCGGAACACAGAATTTGCGCAGCTGAGTGTGATCTGGAGGCAAAATCTGGGTCACGTGGCGGCGTCTATTTTCAAGGCTCGTGATTGGCTGAGAGCGGATGCGGTCAAAGGTCAACGACTGACGGTTGACACTGACGGTTGACACTAACGCGCTCCCCTAAGCCGCGTGTCTACGGCACTACACGTGTGTAGCGTCCATAAAATAACCGCAAAAAATCCGTTAAAATGTTGTGGCAGGGCTTCCTACTTAATTAAAAACTAGATAGAGACATAAAAACATCTAATCACAGCTGTAACTCAATAGAAACCTTTAAAATAACTGTAATTTTACTCACAATAAGCTGCGTGACAATCTGATCAACAGTGGAATCCATTGCTGCAAAGACTCGCCGGAAGTGAGCTAGACAGTTGAGATTTGACCTCTGGCAGAACTCTCTAATTGGCTGAAAGAGCCCGTGACCTAAAGATGTGCATCCATTTAGATATAGATCCGTGGTTTTGTTCGTCAGATGAAAAATAGCCGTTTTACAACGCAATATCTCGCAAACGAAAAGTGTTCTGACTACACGAACTTAACTGATAGGTTTGACTTTTCATAATGAATCTGCTAACAGTACAAGTTGAGAGTGCCCTGTTGGATCTTTAAATCAGACTTTAAGATTGAGGTCGCGTGCTCAGCTCAACGAATCTCTAAGTCGGTGTGCATGAGAAGTTTCAACTTCACTAAGTCAACAAAATCGTGCTCAAACTTAATCCACATTCAATGGCCAACAGGCTCGCTATCAAAACGCGCGTCTAAATGCAGGGCGTCATCATGTCATCCGTCAACCTTTCTCCGGAAGTGAATCCAAGAGAACGTAACTCTGCGAGTAATAGCCTATCGTAGATACAACGGAAAAAATTCCGCAGCCAGGCGCCAAGTAATGATGTAAATATGGGACGGGTGAATTACACTTTTATAATATAATTCGGACAAAGTGTGTAGATGTCAGAGATTTCGTTTTCTATTTTAAACATCCCTATCATAAGCGTAACTCCATTGCTGGGTCGAGTTGCAGAAGTAGGACAACGTCGTACGGACACATGGTCTGCACTTTTTAGTGGGCAGAGTGGCGCCTGGCTGCAGTAAGTTGACTTGTAAATCCCATGCTAACTGTATTTTCGTGATTTTTCGCATGGAGAGCTCAGCCTCGATTTTCCGCACGACAAGCCTCCCACCGTTGGCGTTGCTTCAACCGGTGAAATTCTCATCGAGGATCCGACAACTGTATCTCGGCCACATTTGGCTCAACAAATGACATTAAATAACTGCTGAATTGAGTAATCGCTGCTCATTCCGCCAATTGCTTACATCATGAATTACGCAAACGCATTATCTAATACATGCGCTCTAAAATAAAACTTACAAAAAATAATGAACAGAAAGGATGACACCAAAGGTTTGTTCAGGAGTACAAAGCGCTGCATAAGCGCTTCATGTTGGCAAATGAGCGCTCTTTGCCTCTCCTGAACACCTACATATTTAGTGCAGCGCTTCACTTGTTACCAGAGGAGGTAAATCTTCTGCACCCCATGTTGTGTTGCTAGGCTCTAAGAAAGTGTTTTCTTTGCCACAGACATCCTTTATGCACGTTTAAATGTATTCTGCATGAATAAAGTCCACTACTGTGTCATCATTACTTGCCATTACTCGCGCATACCATGGACACAACATCATATGGACGGATGGCTTGCTTAGCCTTCACGCGCTGTGTCATATAAGAAGTTCGCCGATGGCCTCGTTTTCAACTGTGTGCTGATTTCACTACTGGTTGCTCCGCTTTCAATGGCCGATGCCTTTGTTAGTGTAAACACCTGGCGAAAATTACTATTTTAGTGTCTTAGTTTTAGCCATCTGTATTTTTTCTCCTCATAAGTCGGTGGGAAAATATGTCTAGTTTGTAACCCTGTGTTTAGTTTTGTTGTCAGCCATTTCTCAAACGCCTAATTACTTCCAGAGTCAACCACAGTGCGTTGCAAAATGAGTGACATTAATGACAGTGATACAAGAGCTGCAGTGGTTCCTAAACCAATATCAAGGAGGGCGAACAGTACTTCAGATGGATACAAGTGTTGTGTTTTTGATTGTAAGGTAACATGAGTGGCATACAGGGGACTTTCTTTTGTTGGAATTCCAAGAAAAGGTGTCAGTGAAGCGAAAGACAAATGCAGATCAGCCATCATTGCTAAAATTGATCGAGTGGACAAAGCATTCAACCCAGACATGGACACAACATCATGCGGACGGCTGGCTTGCTCAGCCTGCGTGCGCTGTGTAACTAACAGAGTCTACCACTGTCTCACCGCGACGATTTTGTGCTGATGTTACTTCTGATTCGTCTGCTACTACAATGAAAGCCACTGTCGAGCAAATTCTCGTGGTAAGTAAAACAGATAATTGTTCAAACAGTGATGATTTTAAAAACCACCCTTCCAAACGACAAAAAGAGTTCTCCTTCAGTTCGGAGAGCCTCTCTGACTCTCCTGCCCACTTTGATGATGACAGCTGGCCTCGCTTTTTACTTGTACGTTTTGTTGAGCAGAACAACCCTTTAAGCAAAGTGTCCCCATTTGCCATTGCAAAGGCCATTCAGGGCATTGCTGGTGAGCCTAAGCAGATGTAGAAGCTCAGGAGTGGTGACCTTGTGGAAGTGACCAAGAAGTCCCACGCTCTGAACCTGCTGAAGGCGTCAGCCTTTGCGAATGTTCCAATTAAAGTCGAGCCGCACACACGTCTGAATTCCTGTAAAGGAATTATTCAATGTCGTGATCTTGCCGATCTGACTGATAACGAAATACTAACAGGACTGTCGGACCAGGGAGTGAGTGGTGTCCGAAACTTGACAGCCAGACGTGATGGTGTGATCAAGCCCACCAACACGATCCTGTTGACTTTTGGTACCCCCACTATCCCTTCCTTCGTGAAGGCCGGCTACCTTCGGATTGTTGTAGATCCGTTTATCCCCAACCCACTTCGTTGCTTCAAGTGTCAGCAGTTCGGCCACCACCAAGACTCTTTTAGTCGCGCTGCCCACTGTGGGCGCTGCGGTGGTGATGACCACAGTGACGATGACTGCCGCAACACCCCGAGATGTGCTAATTGTTCTGGCTCTCACCCGTCTCTCTCTCTCGCGACTGTCCCAAGTGGCAGCACGAGAGAAAGATCCAGAGGGTGAGTCACCAAAGGCATTTCCTTTTCGGAAGCAAGACGTAGAAGCTGCGACGAGGCCTTTTTCTGGCCCGTCGTATGCCTCTGTGGTCAAGTCTTGTAAGTCGGCGGCTTGTCAAACAACCGTCACTTGGTTGAAGACATACAAACCAAAAGCCGTGTCGGAGTCGGTGTCAGCTGCCGTCCAGACGACTTCTGGGGAGACACTCATGAAGGTATCAAAGCCACCTGAGTCGTCTCAGCTGCATAAAAAGGCATCCAAGACGCCGGAGAGACGAGCTCCACCGACAAAAGACCGGCTTTCGAAGGAGGAGCGTGACCCACTGCAGCAACACAACCGCTTTAGTGTGCTGCATGCCTCTGAGAATATGGGGACGGGTGATCCCGTCTCTCCGGCTCCTCAGAGCCACGTCCACTCCCCTAGAAAGAAATGAGCACTGTTGTAAAGTGGAACTGTCGAGGTTTGATGGCATATTTTGAGGAGATTTTACTCCTCATTTCATTACTTAATCCACTTGTTGTCTTTTTTCAAGAGACTCTTATACGATCTTGTGATAAGGTCTCTTTTCGTGGATTCGCTACATTTTCGTCTTCTTCTTCGGAAAAAGCTGTGGGTGGAGTATGTGTTCTGGTGGGAAATGTTCCTCATGGTCTTGTCTCCCTGTCCACTCCACTGCAGGCAGTGGCTGTGCGGGTGACACTTCATAGACCCATCACCATATGTTCCCTGTATGTCCCCCCCCACCCCAGCTCCTCTTTAACTCGTGCCGATTTAGAAGACTTGATTTATCAGTTACCACCACCTTTTCTGTTACTTGGAGATTTTCATGGCCATAACCCCTTGTGGGGCGGTCATATCTCTGATGCTCGTGGCAAACTTTTAGAAAAGTTCATCTGTGATAACGATTTCTATCTTTTTAACACTAAGCAGTCAACTTATCACCATCCTGCCTCTGGGTCATTTACCGTCATCGACCTCAGTCTCTGTTCCGCCTCTCTGGCCATGGATTTTTCCTTGGAGGTGCGGGAGGACTCTCATGGGAGTGATCACTTTCCAGTCGTGCTGACATCTGCCAGACCCTCTGCTGCTCAGAGGCCATCTCGGCAGAAACTCCAGGCAGCCGACTGGAATCTCTTTCGATCCCTCCGTGAGACTCGGCTCCGTGCTGAAGCCTTCGATGGCGGTGATGATCCTGTAGGCTCTTTCACAGCTGTGTTAACTGAAATTGCCTACCTTTCCATCCCTCAGACCTCGACAGCACCATGACGGGTGCATCGTCCCTGGTTTAACCAGGAGTGTTGAGAAGCTCTTCGTTGGAGAAATAAGGCTCTTTGACTCTTTCGAAGAAACCCATGCCCCGAGAATCTTTGCCGTGTCAGGGAGCTCCGAGCCCTGGCTCTGTAGTGGGCTGCATATGAACCTACTACACAGTAGTAGGCAACTAAATCGGAAGTTTGCCACTAAATTGCGAAGTAAGGTCTGAATGAAAGCTCACTACGCGTAGTTACCTCCTAAGTTGGCCACTAAACAACCCAAAATTTAGTGGTGGTCTGTGTCAGCACTACACGGCTAAGTAGCCAACTATTTGCAAATTTCAATGGCCGACGTGTTGCCGGTTCGCAGAGAAAACGCTCTATTTCGGGATACTAGCAACCCATCCAAAGAAAATGTAAGCCATGCACATGCTGTACGTTGAATGCATCCATAGGTCGTGAAAACTTTTAGATTTTTCAAATCTAATGCAGGTCGCCACAACGAAGTAATGACCCAGATTATTATCTTGGGATATTCCATCTAATGCGCATGCGTAGAGATCACGACAAGAGATGAACTAGCCAACTCCTTGCACAATTCAATGGCCGATGTTTGGTATAATTGTTCATCTGTGTCGACTACAGTGTGGGGGTGCTGAGGTCGATTTCTGCTGGGTTCCTAGCCATATGGGCATCCCGGGGAATGAGAGAGCAGATCAGGCTGCCAAGTCTGCTCTCTCCCTTCCCATGTCCCTGGGCAGGATCCCCGCTGGCGACCTGGTACCCCGTATTAATAATTACATTTCTAATCTGTGTCAGGCTGACTGGGACGGCAGGGCAAGTAACAAACTTCACGAAGTATCTTCCGTGTGGGGTGAGTGACTCTCCCCCACATCGCTCATGAGAAGAGAGGAAGTTGTGATCTGCCGTTTCCAGATCGGCCATTCTGTTCTAACCCACTCCCATTTGTTGTGGTCGGAGCCTCCACCGGAGTGCTGCACCTGCCAGTGCAGGCTCGCAATGCGGCGCGTTCTGGTGGAGTGACCTCAAATCGCTCATCTACGGAGTGTGTCGAGCAGTCTGTCTGACATTTTTAAAGATCCTTTAGATGTGATAAAATTTTGATAGATTCTGAGCATTATTCTCGTTTATGAGTCGTACTATGTCTTAATTGTTTTCAATATTAATCCACGTACCTCTTCTGAGGTATTCTTTAATTGCACATTTTTAATCAGTGAAAGTATATTGTGGCCTTGAATGGCCTTCACGGCTGATGAACCCTTGGGCTCCATCCACTTATCCTTTAGTGCTTTGTCAGTGACAGGGAAATTGAGGTGTGAAATTTTGCCCTATCGCCCGTTATGAGTCTTCATGTTTAAAGGCTCTACAGCGCCTTTGCTGCTGGTGGGCAGTGGGACTCGATTTAATAGATTTCATGTCACTAATTAGATGGACTGAATAAGAACTCACTGTCGAGAAGAGTTTTAATTCTTTGTTAAAGATGGGTGTTTCTTAATGTTGTGGCCTTATGTAGCCTACAAGGCTGATAGGCCCTTAAACTCCATCCATCCATCCATCCATCCATACATCCATCCATCGAGTTCTTTCCCACCTTCATGGTGGGAGTCTATTGTCGTTCTGGTTCTCAAACCGGGTAAAGATCCTGACGACCCCATAAGTTACCGTCCAATATCCCTCACAAGTTGCGTCTGCAAGACCTTAGAGCGAATGATTAACGCCCGGCTCGTCTGGTTCCTGGAGAAGCATGGGGTCTTCATTGACGTCCAGTGCGGCTTCAGGAGGCGGCGTAGCACGGCTGATCATCTCGTTTGTCTTGAAAGCCTTGTGCTGGACGCGTTTTTGCGTCGGGAACATTGTGTTGGAGTCTTTTTCGACCTCGAGAAGGCCTACGACACCACGTGGAGATATGGCATCTTGTCCGATCTCCACGCCATGAGTCTTTGAGGTCGGCTCCCACATTTTATACGTAATTTCCTCCGTGATCACTCGTTTCCAGTCCGTGTTGGACCGGTTTAATCACAGTCCTATCCCCAGGAAATGGGTGTCCCTCAGGGCAGCATTCTGAGCGTGACTCTGTTCATTGTAAAGATCAACCGAATTGTGAAGTGTCTTCCTCCCGGAATTAACTCTTTTTATATGTAGATGACTTCCTAATTGTTTGCCATGCCTAGAGCATGGATTTTATCGAGAGGCAGCTGCAACTGTCTCTCAATAGTCTTGTGGATTGGTCGGGTTCGAAAGGTTTTTAATTTTCTTCATTGAAAACTGTGTGCATGCACTTTTGTGTATGTCGCAGATTACACCCTGATCCTGTTTTACTTCTAGATGTATTTCCTTTACCTGTCGTGGAGGAGACCAAGTTTCTGGGAATCTTATTCGACAGGCGTTGAACTTTTATACCGCATCTGAAATATGTACGTATCAAATATACCAAGGCACTCAACCTACTTAGAGTTGTTGCTCACTCCCACTGGGGAGGAGGTAGCAGTGTTTTAATACTACTCTATCGTGCCTATGTACGCTCAAAACTAGATTACGGTTGTTTTGTGTATGGGTCAGCTCGCAAGTTGTACTTGTCGATGCTTGACCCAATCCACCATCATGGTTTACGATCGGTCCTCGGTGCCTTCCGCACCTCTCCTGTGGGGAGTTTGTATGCGGAGGCGCGCGAGACTCCACTTCATTTACTCCAATGTGTTGTCCAACTTAAGTTTCCACACCTTTACACGGCCAAACCCAGCTGTATCCCCCCGTTGGGGATACGAGTTGGGAAGGATATCGCGGTGTCAAACATTCGGTTTGACAACTTTTTTACCTATCCTTTATATCTGTCATTGTCGTGGCTCATGCCTGAACCTGTTATTTTACTTAATCTAGCCAAATTTTTCAAGAGTGCTGCCCTTTCTCACACGTACAAGAGTGCATTCCGGTAAATTTATCTAAATTTGCACATTTTTATGATTTTTACCCACTGTATAGAGATGGTTCTAAAGACGGAGATCGTGTGGCGGCAGCTGTTGTCGCCCGCGACTCCGTCTTGAGCTTTTACCTTCCGGATGGGACTTCGATCTACTCCGCAAAGATTAGTGCACTTGAGGCCGCTCTTGGCATAGTCCAGAGCAAGAGACTGACACGAGCACTTGTTGTCTCTGACTCGCTATCGGCCTTACAGGCTCTGCGGGGTAGAGAGATTTTTCATCCTGACTTGTTTGGCGTTTTTGTTAATCTGTGTCAACTGCAGTGTGGGGGTGCTGAGGTCGCCTTCTGCTGGGTGTTTCGACCCGGATTGCCCGAGGTCTAAACTGGTGAAAGTACAACTCGACACAAGTACGAAATCTTGAAGAGTTGTATTGGTAAAACAAGAAAAAGAGTTTATACAACAATCAATGCACGACAAACACAGCCGTAGCACTCAGAATTGCAGACAGCAATTCACTCCTGTCCGCCCAACACCGCAGTACATCAATACACGACAAACACAGCCGTAGCACTCAGAACTGCAGACAGCAATTCACTCCTGTCCGCCCAACACCGCAGGACATCAATACATAGAGAACACAGCCGTAAAAACTTAGAATTGCAGACAGCAAATCACTTATGACAAACATCCAAACATCCAAACATCGCAGGACATCATTACATGGCGAACACAGCCGTAAAACTCAGAACTGCGGACAGCAATTCACTCATGTCCGCCCAACATCGCAGTACATCAATACACGGCGAATGCAGCCGTAAAAACTCAGAGAATTACAAACACAGCAATTTCTCACTACTTGTCCGCTAAACACCACAGGGCATTCATATACACTGTACCAGTCTACTCACATGTCTCCGGCATCACCACATCGCCCCGCTCCCCGACAGCACAATTCCGCCACACAGAGCCCAAGCTCATAATATCGCCCCGCTCCCCGACAGCACCATACCCGGCTGTTCGACAACAAGAAGTGATGGGGAGCCTCGAACCGTCTAACTCTTGCTGTTTTTATGACCAATTCACGTCACTCAGTACCAAGAAAATCGTGCAGCACGAGAAATAACAAAGTTAACTAACGTAATAAAAAATTCACATTGAGCACGTGCATTGCGCTCATGCCTTGACAGCCGCGCTCGTGACACTGGGTCCCTAGCCATATGGGCATCCCGGGGAACGAGAGAGCAGATCAGGCTGCCAAGTCTGCTCTCTCCCTTCCTGTGTCCCCGGGCAGGGTCTCGGCGGGCGACCTGGTACCCCGTAGAAGAGAGGAAGTTGTGCTCTGCCATTCCCGGATCGGCCGTTCTGTTCTGACCCACTTCTATTTGTTGCGGTCGGAGCCTCCACCGGAGTGCCGCAACTGCCAGTGCAGGATCACCATGCGGCACGTTCTGGTGGAGTGCCCTCGACTTGCTCATCTACGGAGTGGGTCGAGCAGTCTGTCTAACCTTTTTAAAGATCCTCTAGCTGTGATAAAAATGTTGATAGATTCTGAGTATTATTCTCGTTTATGAGTTGTACTATATCTTAATTGTTTTCGATATTTCTCCACGTATCTCATCTGAGGTAATCTTTTAATTACGCATTTTTATTCGGTAGAAGTATGCTGTGGCCTTGAATGGCCTTAAAGCCTGATGAGCCCTTTGGGCTCCTTCCACCTATCCCTCAATGCTTTGTCGGTGTCAAGGACATCAAGATGTGAAATTTTGCCCTTTCGTCATTATGCTTTTTCGTGTTTGAAGGCTATGCACTGCCTTTGCTGGCTGTTGGGCTGTGGGACTCGGATTTTATTGATTTTATGTCTCTAGTTTGGTGAATTGTACTATACTCCGCTGTCGCGGAGAGTTCTAATAACATGGTGGAAGTGTTTCTTAACGTTGTGGCCTTATATAGCCTACAAGGTTGAGTGATAGGCCCTTAAACTCCATCCATCCATCCATCCATCCATCCATCCCTTAAGAGCGAAAACAGTTAATGATCAAGTCCTTCTCTCTAGTCATCTAGAAGGTTACATAAAACACAAAGAACATGTCATTTATGACACTACTGAAATAAATGATGAAACTAATTTAATAGATGACAAATATTATCTGTGTAAATCTCAGACTAGTATTGATCGCCTAGAGTGGTTTTTTATAAGAGGTGCTATTAAAAGAGCTCTTGCAAAAGAGACCTTCTTTTTTATTCAAGAGCTTAACCTTAAACAACAATTTTACCCTGCCCTTGAACTCTACAACAGACTCCCAGAAAACACCCATTCAGCAGTATGGCTGCAAATACCAAAACTTTTTAAATTGTCTAGCCATCTACCCCCGTTTACAAGTTCAAGTGGAAAATACCATAATCCTGGTGGGGAATATTATATAACTGCCTCATTTGATGTTAATCGTGGTGGCCTTAAACCAACCAGTCAAGATTTCAGATTTATTAAGGTATTTAATGAATAAACCACAAAGCTTTTACGAGGTATTTTACTTGAGGTAATAGTTCTTCCAGCAGGACTAAAATATGAGCAGTATCTTATTAGCTGGAAGGAGGAAGTTTTTTAATCTCCTCCCACAGTGCTTTGGAGTCCAGTTTCCAATGATCACACTTCTCCATCATTTACTATTCCATTTAGGCCTATAGAAACATCTTCCGGTTTACTTGTTCCATTTGAACAAATTAAGAATATTGCAGTAGTTGTGAAATTTACGAGGATTTCAGATTATATCAACATATATACATCAAACCAATAGACTCCAATGTGTTTGTGTCCAATAAAAATATTTATGTTCATAATTAATAATGTTTCCAAAAACCGTAGATGAACTACACGATTACTTGACAAGAATGACAGCTGCCTATAGAAAAAGCTATAAATACTGGGTGGGATTCACAAAGCACTCATTATTACAGGAGGAGGTATCCTCACAACATTAGGCATAATATTCCTGCTGATCCTGGGTTTGTTGCAGGTGTGACTGCAGTGCCTATCATTCTAACGGTGATAAGCCAAAACCTTAGGCTGAGTGAGAAAAAGGAAATCCTCAAGCATTGCCACAAAGAATACAAAATCTTGTTAACCAGAGTGCGGTTACTACGAAATGATGAAACCGTCTTAAAGGAGATATTTAAGAAAATTGAAGAGCTTGAAAACTCAGACCTGTACAAACCACCACTAGAAATGTTTATGAAAAGGTATAAGCTTAATGGGTACTCCTAACGTCGTAGACTTACTCCTAACGTCGTAGACTTACTCCTAACGTCGTAGACTTACTCCTAACGTCGTAGACTACTCCTAACGTCGTAGACTTACTCCTAACGTCGTAGACTTACTCCTAACGTCGTAGATTTACTCCTAACGTCGTAGACTTACTCCTAACGTCGTAGACTTACTCCTAACGTCGTAGACTTACTCCTAACGTCGTAGACTTACTCCTAACGTCGTAGACTTACTCCTAACGTCGTAGACTTACTCCTAACGTCGTAGACTTACTTACTCCTAACGTCGTAGACTTACTCCTAACGTCGTAGACTTACTCCTAACGTCGTAGACTACTCCTAACGTCGTAGACTTACTCCTAACGTCGTAGACTACTCCTAACGTCGTAGACTTACTCCTAACGTCGTAGACTTACTCCTAACGTCGTAGACTTACTCCTAGACGTTGCTCCTTTATCAGAGTTGCAAAATTTCAAAGTAGTAGCCACCTTTTGGCATTTTGTCCCCATAAGCTTTTTTGACAGTGTTTAGGTAAATACCAAGGCATTTGTGTATCTGATACAAACTACCGAATAGTGTGCCTTAAGCTGTATTAAGCGAGCTGCTTAATGAAAGGTAATTTTCTCGTGAGTTTCTTCCATACAGATAAGAGACCTTCTTTTTTATTCAAGAGCTTTACTTTAAACAACAATTTTATCCTGCCCTTGAACTCTACAACAGACTCAACCCGAAAACGTTCTTTCAGTAGTATGGCTGCACATTCCAAAACGTTTTGAATTATCTAGCCATATCCCCCCCCCTTCACAAGCTCATCAAGCTCAAAATACCATAATTCTGATGGGGAATATTACATAACTGGCTCATTTGATGTTAATCGTGGTGGCCTTAAACCAGCCGGTCAAAGATTCAGATTTATTAAGGTCTTTGATAAAGAAACCACAAAGCTTTTACGAGATAATAATATCACGGTGGAAGTTCATTCACCATTAACACTATATGAGGAGTATCTTATAAGCTGGAAGGAGGAGTTTCCTTATTCTCGTCCCCCAGTGGGTTGGGGTTCAGTTGCCCAAAATCGTACTTTTCCAGCTCTTTTAAAACCTAAACCTTCGATGTCCAGGTTACTTGTTACATTAGAACACATTGCGAATATTGCAGTAGTTTTGAATTTTACCGAGATTCCAAATAATATAAACAAAATTATTATCAAATCAATAGACTCCGATGTGTTTGTGTCCAATAAAAATGTATATGTTCATAATTAATCATGTTTCCAAAAACCGTAGATAAACTACACAATTATTTGACCAGAATGACAGCTGCCTATAGAACAAGCTATAAATTACTGGGTGAGATTCACAAAGCACTCATTATTACAGGAGGTATCCTCATAACATCAGGCATAATAGCCCTGATTCCTGCTGTTCCTGTGTTTGTTGCAGGTGTGACTGCAGTGCCTATCATTCTAACGGTGATAAGCCAAAATCTTAGCCTGAGTGAGAAAAAGGATATCCTCAAACATTGCCACCAAGAATACAAAATCTTGTTAACCAAAGTGTGGTTGCTACGAGATGATGAAACTGTCTTAAACGAGATATTTAAGATAACTGAAGAGCTTCAAAGCTCAGACCTGTACAAACCACCACTAGAAATGTTTATGAAAAGATATAAGCTTAACGGGTACTCCTAACGTCGTAGACTTACTCCTAACGTCGTAGATGTACTCCTAACGTCGTAGACTTACTCCTAACGTCGTAGACTTACTCCTAACATCGTAGACTTACTCCTAACGTCGTAGACTTACTCCTAACGTCGTAGACTTACTCCTAACGTCGTAGACTTACTCCTAACGTCGTAGACTTACTCCTAACGTCGTAGACTTACTCCTAACGTCGTAGACTTACTCCTAACGTCGTAGACTTACTCCTAACGTCGTAGACTTACTCCTAACGTCGTAGACTTACTCCTAACATCGTAGACTTACTCCTAACGTCGTAGACTTACTCCTAACATCGTAGACTTACTCCTAACGTCGTCAACTTACTCCTAGACGTTGCTCCTTTATCAGAGTTGCACAAATTCAAAGTAGTAGCCACCTTTTGGCTTTTTGTCCCCATAAGCTTTTTTGACAGTGTTTGGGTAAATACTAAGGCATTTTGTATCGATACAAACTACCGAATAGTGTTTCTTCCCCTGTTTCAATATGAGTGGCAACTACACTAAAATGTTTATTGTGGTTATAATGGACAAAAGAATAATCTCTACTCTGTTTTTCAAGTGTTAAGTTGTCCAGACTGTTATTGGTTTTGTCGCAATCTTTATGGACTACTCTCATTCCTTCAGGAACCTCTCCATTAAAACACTCCAAAACAAACCTATGGACTTGAATACAACAATAGGCCTTGATTTCTGGGCAATGTTGTGGCCTTACCCTTACGATGAGGTCACCGTTACTATTGAAGGCACCCTTATATTCCTTTTTAGTGTTGCATGTTGTATATCTCCATCACGGCTGGCTTGGTATATATGTAAATCATAAATGGGATGTGTGATCATTTCATTTGTAGATGTTGCTGTTTCAGACATTCTGATATATTTTATACAGAGAAAATACTTTTCTAAATATATGTTATAAGAATGGTGATTAGAGAAGGCACCCATTTATCGAGCTAGAAGAATTGATGGTTCAACCAGAAAAAATAATGTTTTTATCCGAAAAACAAATATTTGTAACAGAAAATAATTTAATCACCAGAAAATAAACTGATCACTAGAAAAACAACTGATTTACCTGAAAAACAACTGATTTACCAGAATAAAAATTAAACTTGCAGAAGAAAAAATACTCAGCAGAAAAATATATGCTTTTTGCAGAACATTAGATGCTTTTTGCAGAACATTAGATACATTTTACTAGAAAAAAAATTATTGTTACCTATGTTCAGTTTTTCACACCTCTGTATGTCTGGACCACACATTCATCACAACTCAAGCATATATTCACTGTTCACATCAAGTTGAATGGAGTCTTACTCAGTCCCTGTTCACATCAATTTGAATGGAGTCTTATTCTGTCCCTGTTCAAATTCATTCTTATAGAGATGATAGCTTTCCCATTGCATAACTGACTGTCATATGGATATGGAGGAATTTGAAACAATTGCTTCCTTTGTCGAAGACGAATTGGCTTCAAGTTCAGATGGGGAACCACCTCCACCAAAACGGCGCCGTGGATGTGCAAAAGAATGGACAAAGATTAAGGAGTTTTCAACGCCGGATGATGTTGAAAAGGTGAGGAAGCCTAAGGATTTTTACCATTCGCACATAACCCCCACCCTCTCCATCTCCGATGTTTGGAAGAAAAACTTTTTACTAAAAGCACTAGCATTGCATATGGACACAAAAAACGTGATGTGGATACTTACATTCTGTTGAAAAACGTGATGTGGATACTTACACATTGCTTGTTGTATGTTTCAGGAGGGCTGGGTGGTTGTTAAGACCACAAACACATTGGATGGCAAGAAGGTGTATCACAAATGCAAGGAGAGACGGAATTGCCCAGCTGAGATGTTTTTGCTGTATCGGACTGAGGATCTGGCAGTAGCTCAGTATACAAGTGGAGAGCATCATCATACAGAGGACGGAAAGAATGAACGCGGAATTCACCCCAAAACTAAAGATGACATCGATTCTCTCTATAAAGACGGAGTGAAAAAACCAAGAGCAATTCTTGCAGCTTTGCAAAACAGAGACTGTACTTCCATTCCATCCAACACGCAGCTGGTGAACTATCTGGCTGCAATGAAATTGCGTCAACATGGCAAATACACAATTTCTCTTGGAGAACTGGCAGCATGGGCAAAGCAACGGATGTCTGTTCCTACAGATGAGGATCAAGCATTTGTCTGTGGATTTGATTGCGACTACGAAGCTCCAGCTTTCAGATTGTGTCTCTCCACTCCCCGCCTGCTGAAACTTGGAGCAGAAACCACCAATGTTCACGCTGATGCCACTTACAAACTTATCTGGCAATGATATCCGGTTTTGATCCTGGGGTTTTCCGATGCCGACAGAAAGATGCATCCTATGGGAGTGACAATCAAAGTCAGTGAAACAAAGAAGGATTTTGAATTTTTGTTTTCCGCCATTGCCCATGGTGTGAGCCTTGTCACATCAGACAAAGTCACATTTGCCCCGACTCACCTCATCTCTGATGCTGCTCCTGCAATCAAGAATGGGTTTGCCTTGGCCTTCGGCACTGCACCAGAAAAGACCATAATGTGCTGGGCACATGTTGTGATGAACATGGATAAGAAGCTACACCTGATCAAGGACAAGAAAGTACGCGCAGAAGTTCGAAATGACATCATTCAGCTCCAGCTATGTCCCAATGAAGACGCCTTCTTGCATGCTTCGAGTTTGTTTCTGCAAAAATGGGAATCGCCTGACCATGATACGCAGTCTTTCTTGGACTACTTCCGGGGCTCCTGGATTGACGATAACAACACATGGTATGAGGGATACGCTCCTGGGCATCATTCCACCAACAATGGATTGGAGGCCATCAATCAGACCATCAAACGGCTAAACACATTCCGTGAACGCCTTCAACTGTCCCGATTTTACAAGTCTGTTTCCAAGAAACCAGAGAGATCACTGGAGGTGTGAACGGCTGCCTTCCAATGGGCATCCTCCTCAGCTAAATCACTGAAAGCTGGGAGTCATGTCTTTGTTGAGTCTGATGAAGGGCAGCCCGACAGCTGGAACAGTTCGAAACAGCTTCATGGGCCACATTCGAAGCCTACAAGCGAAGTCGCAATTCGGTGTGGAAACTGCAGATTTGTGAGGCTGACGGAGTCTGTAGAATTTTGGATTGTAATTGCCCACGGCACATGAAGTCCAACATCTGCAAGCATTCCCTTGGAATGGAGATCCGGATGAGGATCTCAGAATCTCCAGAAGAGGCCAAATCAATTCCTTTGGGGCAAAAAAGGAAACGGGGACGCCCAGAACAAACGAAACCAGCCCTGTTCATCAGTTCATCAGCTTCCATCAGTTAAGGTCACACCAAGTTCTGCAGTTCTCACGCTGACAGATATAATGTCCAGGTGAGACAACAATTAACGTCAGTGTTATACGGCTTTCGTCAGGTGAGAGCGATTAGCGTCAGTGCCTCGATTAAAGTGTTTCTTTTCCCCCCTGGCAATTATTGACAAAATAAACTCAACACACTTCACGCTTATGAACCGAACTATATAATGAACTTGGTTTTTATTTAGTGTGACAGCAGAAAGCCAATACTATTTCCTTTGCTAGAGATGCCTACCGAAAGAGCAATACTAGCAGAAACTATGCACAGGCAGTTAGTACCAGTAGGTATCCAAAAATGCCTGTTGTTAGCATCACGCTGATATTGGTTACATTTGCCCTGCAACCTCTACCGTATGGCAGAGCAAACTTCATCCAAAATGAGGTTACCTAAGTCATAGTTAGCTGTTCCTGAATGATTTGGAAATATGCGGTGATTTGAGCCATGAACCGTTGGTATCCTGTGCGCTTGGACCCTGTCCCGCTGACTGTCGTAGCCTCTACGACTGCCTGGTCATTGTAGGGTTCCAGCCGTATGTTACACTTTTCTATGGGTATCATCCTTCGTGTCCATAGGCCTGTCTGCGCCTACCACAGATATTCTAATGATTTGCAACGGCAGAAGTAAAACATACTGCGCATGATACCGCCTCTCTTGCATGATATTCGTGGGCTAGAGGATGCTGTCAGTAGAGTGGAACTTTGGATGGTACATGGTGTGATAAACGAGCAGCTTGAGTTATGAGTAGTTCCATAAAACAGTTTAATGAGCAATGCCTAGGGTTAGATTTCGTCCATCAAACCATTCTTTTTCATCAGACACTGCATGAGAAATATGAGACATACGTTCAGTGATATGGTAATTACTATCGCGGGCGACGAAAGCAGAAGATATCTAGTGAGTGTTCATGGCACATATCATTCTCCTCTTTCATTTATCACATTTCTATCCCATAGCTTATGGAAATATGAGGAAGGAAAGATAGAAGAAAGGTGTGGATAGATATTCAAAGTATACTTGAATCAGGAGTCGCTCGATGAAGATTACAGCGCTGCTCATCACTAACCCATATTTCACGATCTTTGATTTACTGCTGAAGATGTTATGTTGCCTGTGCGAAAGCCTCAAACAGGAGGGAAATTGAGTATATGGAGACTTGCAGACGAGCGTAGAGCCCAACACATATACAAACTGACAAAATCCTGGATGAACATTACTGTTCAGGACTTAAGCAAACGGATCAAAAGCGACTTTACCAGTGTGATAGAAGAAAAACTTGTTTTATGGAGGAGAATGTGCATATTTCTCTGTATTCAATCGTGTCTTTGTTTTTCGCTTCCAAATTATTTGAGCGTAAAATATATTTCATCAACCAAATTATTAAGCTGCATGCACCTCTCAATAGAATCTATTGATTTGGACTGAACCTGCATGCCGTTAGCTGATGGTTGATGAAATGAATTCATTCCTACTCTTTCATATCCATCTTTTGGACCTGCCTTCTTCATGCTGTTGATGGAAAAGCATGTTTTGTTGAAGAGAGATAAGTTTATTAATTCACACAATTAGGCTCATGTTTTGCTTTTACCTTAGCGCTTTTCTGGAGAGCAAATGAAACATAATTTCTTGGATGGAAGGTTTATGTTCTATCAACTCTTCTCTAAACCATACGTGAAACGGATGTGAAGTAAACATGTTCAAACTGTTCTCTAGCAGACGATCAAAAGCGTTCTTGCCCACTTGGTACTTCTGTAGCAGGTGTATTTACGTTTTTGATTTAGAAAGAAATGCGTTGCTGATAAATGTTTCATTCCATACAGTCGCTGAGTGAACGTGTTTGAAGTTTCTCCACGAGAGGATCAAAGAGATTGCTTCCAGGAGCAAGTGGAGCTGCTTTTTGTATTACATGAGTGATGCGATGGGAAGTTTGCGGGAAAATGGACTTCTTTCCCTTGTTTTACTCCCCAGATGGTTTTGCGACAGTCTTCCTGAACTCGAGAATCATTTTTCAATACGTCCCAGTTGTAACGCCTATGGCTGTTTTATTGAGCTACTGCCGTCGGCCCTTCAACTGCCAGAGGTTCCAGCTGAGAATAGGGGCTTCAAGTGGCTCTGCTCTTACGTTGTACCCATAGTGAAAATACTTCTGAAGCATCTCTAGTAGGTGATTAAAAATATATGCGTTTACTAGGCGGAATCCTTGCGGAGTTTTGGTAAATGCGTCTTTTACGCTGTTGGACTGATAAGCTCTGTTAAAAACAAAACATTGTTTAGTATATCATTAAAGGAAAAGGTAAAGGTGCTCTTTTTATATTGCGACTTTTCCGCCCATTGATGGGTTATCTATTTTTATCACCCCAACACCATCTCATCTACCTGGGTAGCATGCAACCAGGCTGCGGATGAACGCGCCAAAGTTAGCTTTCATAATGTATTTTCCAGCTTAGCCCTCACAGGTACCTGTTTACTCCTGAGTGGGGAGAAGCAATGTTAGTAAAGCACTTTGCTCGAGGATGCAACTCAAGAACCGCTCAACTTCAAACGCCACATCCACTAGCCGCAAGCGACTGCCGGTCAAGTGCGCTGACCACTCGACCACGGAACCCCACATAGTTTTTTTTCTATTTGTCTTAACCTTGCTTTGATTGCGAAAAACACATTTTCTGGTTCGGGGAACGGAGTCGTGTACCTCTCAATCCACGGTACGGACCTGACTAAACGCATGAAAGGCGTCGTCAGCGGATGATCAAAGAGATGCTTGTTGTTTGCTGGGGTCTGGTGTAGTCTCGGTAGCTGCCGTCTTCGTGCCCAGAGTGCTGGAATGGGATGCTTTGCTGACAATATCATTTCCTGTTCTGCCCAGTGGCTAATGGCAAGTGCTTAGCCTGCCACTATCCCCTCCTCTCTCCGCCAGCCATCTGCAGCTTTTCGTTTGAGCCCAAACTGTGATGTTCCTCAGTGAATGGCATCCAGATGTCCTGTTTCTCAGCGGTCCATTTGTTCTGTGATGACCTCTTCTTCAGGAGACTCTGATCTTGGCAACCATTTCCAATCTGTGTTTTCCAATCCTTTTGTGCATGATAATGTCTCCTGTCAGATCTGCAGTATTATGTAGACCAACTTCATCAAGTGGCACAAAGACGTTCGCGCCATTCCCCTCAGCAATACCTAAAGAAACAATGCGCTCAGCTTGTTGAAATGAGTGTCAACAGTTTTTGTCTTCCAGCACTGACAATTAATCATAATACGAACATTCGCATGATCCTTTTTCGTATATTTGCAACCTTTGGAGTCAACTGTTGATCAGTCCCTAAATGTCATCAGTTTGTGTCTGCCAAACAACTCTTTGAAATTCTCCCACCAACATCTGGCCCTCTCCTGGACCAATCAGTTCAAGGCCTTTGATTTAGCAAACTTTCCAGCGGAATGTTTTAATCGGCAGGCATCTTTATCAGGCGTGACGACGGACAAACAGAACTGACAGCGTTCACCACTGAGAATCTGTGCGGATTTGAATGAGAGCTGCGCGCCTGCTCTGTTTCTCTCTAGGTGTGCTTGCTGCCTCCATGAGTGGGCTGGGTCATGCTTGTGTTGATATTCTTGCCAATAAGTTTAATTCGCACCTTCTTTGTAGCTCATCCGTTGTGCTCCCAGCTGTCCATCACCGTTAGTCTGGGACTGTCAGGTCTCACTCAACCAAGGTGTGCTGCCTCAGCTCCTGCGATTGAACAAACCAGATCGACTGGCCGCGCTAATTCAATCAGAGAAGACAAACACACACACTCCTTCCACAGCCATTTCCAGTGCGTTGTGTTCACTCTGGAAATACAGGCCTGGCTTCCCTCTCCCTACACCTCCCCTACACCTTCCCCTACACCTCCCCCTACACCTACCCCTCGTCCTGGCAAATCTCCCTTTACTTCCTCTTATCTTCTTGTTTGGACATTTCGCTTCCTTCCTCTCCATGCATTTTCATTATCGTCTCTCTCTCTCTCTCTCTCTCTCTCTCTCTCTCACACACACACACACACACACATACACATATATACATACACACACATACATACACACACATACATACACACACATGCACTCACACACGCACGCACGCACACAAACGCACACATACGCGCGCGTGCACACACACACACACACACACATAACACACAGGCACACACGTGCGCGGGCGCACACACAAACACCCACACCCATATCGCTTCAACATGTGTTCATCTGTCTTGTGTTTGGTCCGCCTGCCTTTATTTGATGCGGAGTTCCTTTTGGTTGGCATGTAGTCCGTTTGTCAGTGATTTGTTGACTTCTGTCGTCGGTACCATCATTCCTTTCTTTGTTTTTCGGGCAGTTTTCTTTCAGAAAGACAGTTTTCTCATTTTGCCCTTCCTCTTGCAATCATTTATAAATGTCTTCACAACACATGTGAACCCTTAAAGGAATCTCATTCGTATCTCTTGAAAAAAGGTATTAAATTGAAAGATGCGTAAAGGTTGGCAGAACATAACATACTAAAACATTTACTATTGTGATGGGGGTGGCATGAGGCATGATGGTAGCAGGGCGCAGGTATGAGACAAATCGTACTTGCTTTCCACAACTTTATTCATCCATGGGTACAGGAGCCCCTGGCTGGTCCGAGGCCTGATGATAATGGCCTGGACCAACCCAAGACCATGGTCACAGTGATCTCTTCCCCAGATGGTATGGGGTCTCTCAAGAGACTGGTGGTGAACGCCTCTGTAGAGACTGCTGGTGAGCTCTCTCTCGACCTGCCGACAGCCCCTCCTTATCAAAGCAACGCGCGGACCCCAGGGGAGCCAGGCTTGAAATCAGCAGTGGTGGATTTCAGCCTGTCTTGGGGTTGTGCTTTCCAAGTGATATAAAAAGGCTCATTGCTGCCTTATACTTACTTGAAATTATTCAAACCAAGTGTTGCCTTGATAGGCATAACAAAGTCAATCGAATGAATATTGCACCATTGCAATCAGATGCCTTAATTTAGAGAACTTATCAAATTTGTCTCTAGATTCTAACAATTTGTGAATAGCCGCGCAAACGATAGAGGGGAGCTGTCCGAAGTCACATGTCAAGTTCAATTAACAAACAGATAAGGGGAGGCGCACTGGGACCCTCCCAGGCTGATAAGATACATAGTAGGCTGGTCTTACAACATATATAGAACATGGCCGTCTGAGACGCAGGATACATGATACAGGGATACAGGGAGGGGGAGAGGGGAAACATGCTGACAGTGCTTGGCTTGGGCCAGCGCTTTGACAAGGCAAAAGGGAGGAGGGGGAGGAGGGGGAGGAGAGAGAGAGGGCGAGAGAGAGAGAGATAGAGAGAAAGAGAGAAGGAGAGAGAGAGAGGGAGAGAGAGAGAGAGAGAGAGAGGAGAGAGAGAGAGAGAGAGAGAGAGAGAGAGAGAGAGAGAGTGTAAAACTTTGGGCTTCACTACACCCGGCCACACTATTTTCATTCGAAATATGCAAATTACATTTTTATTTAACTGGCATTAGGCAAATGACTATGCACAACGGAAAGTTCGCAATTCAAGACAAAAAGTTACAAAAGGTTACCAAAAAATGAACAAATAAACAATGAACCAGCAGGGAAGTCTAAAGAGACGTCATGTCAGGCGCGGACATCTGGTGAAAGTGGTGGAACGAAAGATGGAAAAGTCTACACCATGGATTTGTGCATAGAAGACAGTTGCTAACAGACCGGTACGATGAAACCCGTGACATCTGCCTCTGCCTACCACTATTTTGTTCTGCAGTTTTGAGTGACCACCGGTAACCTTGTACTTGCACTTTGTCCTCTCTTTGGCTACAAAAGCGACGTTAATCTGAGTGAACTTGTTATCCTATAGCTGATACCAAAGGATTAAAATGAAAACTGACGCACCGAGCATGCGTATAGACAAAGAGATAAAGGGGTCCTACAAGAAAAGGCTCAAACAAATAGCAAATAGTTTTGATTTCACCAAGAGTAGGCGCGATACCCAATTTATGAACCAATGTATGATGCAAGATGCCTCCGTAACATCCTTACGATCAGGTGGACAGAAAAAGTCAAGAACACCGACTTGTGGAAGCAGGCAAAACAGGAACCCATCGGACAGCAGATCGCAAGGCGGAAGTGGAGGAGGATCGGACACACCTTGCGAAAACCTCCACATGACATCACAAGGCAGGCCTTGCAGTGGAATCCTCAGGGCAAGAGACGAGTTGGTCGCCCCAAGACCACCTGGAGGCGATCCTGCGAGGAAGAGATGAAGAGCTGCAACCTGTCATGGGGAGAGCTGAGGAAGGTAGCCCAGAACCGAGTACGCTGGAGGACTGTTGCTGAGGCCCTATGCTCCACAAGGAACTCAAGGGAATAAGTAAGTAATGATGCAAGGACAGGGCGGCGATAGCGTTTGTAAACCAAATTTTGAATTTGTTGTTGTTGAAGTGTTAAAAAAGAGAATGCAGTCATCTCCACCCACCCCCCATCCCCACCCCGCCTGTCCGTCGTTCTGTACGTTCGTCCGTCTGTCCGTCTGTTTTTCTGGCTGTCTGTCTCTGTCTGTCTGTCTCTGTCTGTCTGTATTTTGTCTGTATTTCGTCTGTATGTCTCTCTTTGTGCCCCTCTGTCTCTGTCTCTGTCTCTGTCTCTGTCTCTGTCTCTGTCTCTCTCTCTCTCTCTCTCTGTGTGTGTGTGTGTGTGTCTGTCTGTCTCTCTGTGTCTCTCTGTGTCTCTCTCCCTCTCTCTCTCTGTGTCTTTCTCTTTTTGTCTCTTTCTGTCTCTATCTCTGAATCTCTCTATCTCTCTTTGTTCCTCTCTCTCTCTCGCTGTCTCTTTCTCTCTATTTCTCTATCTGTATCTTCTTTGTCTCTGTCTCTCTCCACATTCTCTCCATGTCTCTGTCCCTTTTTTCTCTCTCTCTATGTCTCTCTTTGTCTCTGTCTCTCTTTGTCTCTGTCTCTCTGTCTGTCTCTCTTTGTCTCTGTCTCTTTTTGTGTGTGTGTCTCTGTCTGTATGTATGTCTGTCTGTCTGTCTGTCTGTCTGTCTGTCTGTCTGTCTGTCTGTCTGTCTGTCTATCGGTCTGTCTGTCTGTCTGTCTCTCTCTCTCTCCTCCCCCTCTCTCTCTCTCTCTCTCTCTCTCTCTCTCTTTCTCTCTCTCTCTGTCATTCCCTCCCTCAAGTTTCCAGACCCAAAGTTCATGAATTTTTTTCCTCTTTCTTTTGACGATAAGACGGAAGCCGCTGAGGTTGAAAAATAAACGCGATAATGTCAGGCGACCTCTCCATCGTACTTGCCTTTTCAGTGCGCGGCTCTGCGCGCAGGAGAGAACGAAGCAGCCAAAAGAGTAGGAAGACGCCTCTACTTCATCCAAGCTCCACGCTTCTATCCTTCTCTGTTTGTTTTGGCATCGTCTTTTTCATCTGCACAAGATTTGCTGATCGCCGTCCCGATAAGCACTGGCACCTGACATACCATCTCTACCACCAGTACTTCCCAGACCGACTGATCCAGCACCCGGTGTGTGGAAGAGATGTGCTGCAGAGGAGAGATGGAAGGGGCAGCAGCAGCAGTGGAAGATGTGAGGCAAAGCGAAGAGGTGATAAGGAGTGGCAGAAGATGAACAGCGCAGTAGAAAGATGGCAGAGAGAGCAGCAGCAGAAGAGATGTGGCGATGAAAATGGATGAAAGAGACAGTGTCAGCAGTAGGAAGTGTGGGGAAGAGAGGAAGTGGAAAAGACGGTGGCAAATGGAGTGGTGTGGCGGCGAGAAGGGGTGGAGATGACACAGAATATGAGGAGTGCAGAAGCGATGTGGTTGAGATAATGGCATGAAAGCAGGCAGGGCGAAGAAATGATGGGGATGAAAAAGACAGCAGCATGTAATGAAGGGTGCAGGAGAGGTTTCGACAGAATATCTGTAGCGTAAGATGCCGTGAAAGAAGTGAATCAGAAGGATGGTATGAAGAGGGCAGGTAGAAGAGACAACGGCAGAAGATGATAAGTGTAGACGATAAATGGATGTGACAGCGGCAGCAAAACAGGTAAAGCGAAAAGAACAAGTCGCAGATACAGTGACAATAGAATAGGTGTATTGAAAAAGAAATATAGTCAAATATGAGTTGTGGCGAAATGAGGACGTGGCTTAGTGACATTTAAAAATTTGACCTTAACAAAAAGGTTTGTCAAAATATTGTTGAAAGGATGAAACCATCAATGTCACTTGCTTCAGCTTGCACTCATTCAACGTAGACATCTAGGATTTGCGAATCACCCTGTCTCCGAGACCTCTATTTTCACGATTCAAACAAAGCAGACAGTAAATGAAAGTCACCTTTGATTGGAACGACTGATCGTGTCCAGTCGGACTGAGGAGACAGCATCTGAAATCGACCCTAGTTTCTAACCGCACTATTACAGACACTGGCGGTGCAGATTCGTTCCTCTGTTGCCTCTATATTTTCCAATTATCCTCCGAAATAAAATGTGTCCAGATACAGTAATGTGCGCGTCGGTTGACCATCATTCAGTTGATGTCTTGCATCGTGCAGTCATCGATAGTTTGCCCGAAGTGGATAGAAAGTCCGTTTCTGGAGGCACACACTTGGGGCCGGACTGTATACTGGAAGGAAGTTGAGGGTGCATGGATTCTAAAGCTTTCATGCTTTCCTTGGCACAGATACACTGTATAGCTATCTTTCTGCGGCAGATTTCGAAGGAGATTCATGCACTCCTCGACATAGCTCGCCAGCTGGATCTCTCTGCACAGAATAGCTGGTCATTTTTGGGCCAGTTTACATGGCATCTGACATGTCTGAGCCTAGAGGGTAATCATTCAAGCCAAGACACTCTTGCAGTGCAGTTTCTTTGTAGTCTCTTACCTTCCGGCTGCTGATAAGAATAACGTTGACCTCAGCGATAAGAGCGTAACTCTCGACCTCGTTTTTCCTCAAGCTGAGAGTAAACAGAGCACTTCATCTTTTCCTTCACTTCATCGTGAAAAATTTCCTTGGAAACGATTAAGAACACGTGTTAGCAATTGAAAGCAAAAATTAGTCTTACGCTGCGAACTCGGGGTCCCACCCCACCCCACCCCCACCCCCGCCATCCTTTATTCGCCAGCTGGATTTTGTTGTCATGTGTCGTCGACGCTGCTTGATGCGATATACACTACTGCTGCAACCTTTGTTGGATGGATGCTAGGATATATGGAATTCGGAGTAATTTCGTGCTACCGAACTCGGATCCCTGCATAAATTGTTGGGCGAAAAATGATGACAGCGTACTACTGATTGCAGTGCTGGCTGAAAGCCATGACTGATGAAGGAAGCCATTCAATGGGCAAGCTCACTATTTACTCAGGGTTGCCTGTTGAAAGTTACAGAGACCTATATGTACTTCAGGCCGTTTCTAATTGATGTAACATTGCCCTTCACTGGGGCCATCGCTGCCTCCCTCCCGACAGCTACAAAGAGAGAAAACTACAGAGCATTCAGTGCTCGTACTTAAATAAAACCGAGGCCTTCCCTTCATTCCGATTGATATGTCACTTTGCATTCGCATGAAATATGCCAGACATATCACGCTCCTTTCCAGGGCAACTCGAAGATAGGTCTTCCACTGAAAATGTATATGTTTCCGGGCGATATTTGATAGTTCATTTACTAGACGAATCCCTTAAAAGTAGTTTATCAACACATGAAAACAACACCAAAAAGTATTTAAAAACGAAAAGCAACCACTGCTTTTACGTCGAGGGGGAAAAGCTTTTGTGACGTTTAAAACTGTTTATGTGCAAACGCTAACGTTTTATCATTTTCGGAGCACTGAGGAATACATTCGGAACAGCGGCGCAGACTCTGGCATGAAGAAGCAAGTTCCTTTGTTGTAGCTTTCCACTTGCTCAGCTGCCCCTTCCTGATTTTGGGCTTTACTCAAAAGACACGAAGGTTACTGTTTATTAAAATTTCGAAAATAACTAACGATCTCGTTTTTTCATTTCACCTTCGAGCGGCAAAGACTGTTCTGCTCTGTCGACAGTGGTCAGAAGAGGCTGAGATATCGAACATAGCTCGAAAAATGGTTTATATAGACTGAAAACCAAAAAATTGTTATTTTGATAATAATTTCTACCTTTATGATGCACACAACATGTGCTTTGTGCGCTCTCTTTGAGGAAGGTAAGCTAGAGCACTCATCCAAGTGTTGTAACTATACAGTGTTCATGCACAGCGCCGGGCTCATCCTTATGTCAGGTGATATTTTACACGATAATGTGCACATATTATTTCTTTTCTTTTCACTACAATGACTATGCTTTGCGACATGTTCCTTTCATCTAGAAACTGCTTAATCCAGCGTGTGATAATGAACTATAACAGCAGCAGTATAGCAGCAGCAGCATCGTCTCATCACCGCCACCGCCACAGCCACCGCCGCCGCCATCAACACTATCAATATCATCATCATCATCATCATCATCATCATCATCATCATCATCATGTATAGATGTACAGCCACCAGGTGCACTATGTGTAGCCAGCATCTTGTCGAGGGCAGCACTTTCAACAGTCACCAGACAGATGAAATATTCCGACACAGGACAGTCCTCTCCTGCACTTCTGCAAACGTCGTGTATGTTCTGTGGTGCGACCTCTGCCGTAACACCCAGTACGTGGGGGAAACTATGACATCGTTGAAGAAACGCTTCTACCAGCACTACCAAGACATCAGAAACAACAAGGGGACTCTCGTGATCAGGCACTTCAACTTGCCGGGTCACACTATGGCGAACTTGAGAGTCATGCCGATCGAGCAGGTGTATTGTGTGCCATCGGATCATCCTCGTAGACTGACGAGGGATGCTTTTTCGATGACTAAACTGCGTACCACTTATCCTCTTGGTCTAAACACCAAAGAGTAGTTGATTGATTGGCGGTTTGGATGTTCAGAGGGTACGCTTGTCGGCTTTCGGGGGTGATCCGATGGTCTGGATGTGTGTACTGTGTGTGTAGAGGTGTGTGTGTGTGTGTATGTGTGTGTGTTTGTGTATGTGCGTGTGTGTGTGTGTGTAGGTGTTGGTGTGTGTATTTTCTTGTGTGTGTATGCACGTGTGTGTGTGTGTGTGTGATATGCTGTTTCTTTCTGCAGAGTTCTTGGACTTATATGTGCTCATTTTTGTGGACTATCGTGGTAATTGGCCAGCCAGGACATCCAAGACTATAAGAATGTCTTACGTCATAGCACACGTAATTCTTTTTATACGTCATCTTGACGCTATTTTATTCTTCGCTGAAGAAGTTGCCGAAAGGCATCGAAATATTCTAAGAAGTACAAACACAGAAAGTCATGTTGTTTGTTGTTTTCTTTCTCTTTTTTGGAAGCAGCAGCATCATCATCATCATCGTCACCACCACCACCACCACCACCACCACCACCACCACCACCACCGCCGCCACCGCCACCGCCACCGCCACCGCCACCGCCACCGGGACCGCCACCACCACCATCATCATCATCATCATCTCCTTTATCAAGAGCACGGCATTTTAGGCTTCATTCGACGTTGAATGTAACTGTAAGTATTCTGTGCTCGACGGTGGAACGAACCCTGTAGACCTGCGTCTAATTTGCGTGCGCAACCGGGTGTCGATTGGTTGCAAAACATCACTCATTCGCTCGGTTTTCTGTCGATTAGTTATTTATTAATAGGATCCACTGTATCCTTGGACGTTGCCTTTAGATATTGGCCTATACATGTATGTAGAAGGTTTCAAAACCTTCTCTCTCTTCCATTATGCATCATGTGTCTGAGATGTCCATTCTGCATGACCAGCCTACTATGCTCTTCCTTTTACAGTCCGGAAGGGTTGCACAGTGGCCTTTCCCACAACTTGTTAATTGAACTCGACGTGTGACTTCAAACCGTCTTTCCAATGGTACTTGCGCGCTAAGTCTGAATTGCTATGCTTAGGCGATACATTTGATGCTTCTTCTAAATTCAGACACTTGATTTCCACCTTGCAATATTCATGCAATATTTCAGGAAGTGTGAAGTGTAAACACTTTCTGACGGGGGCTCTTCCTTCGAAGAACGCCTGTTGCCTCGCTCCGTTGGGGATGTCTTGCCATAATAGACTTTGTCGTGCTAAACGAGGCAACACTTGAAACAAGTAATTTTGGTTAGGTATGAAATAGTAATAAGCCTTTTCGGTCACTAAGAAACACAACCCCAGGGACATGTGACCACCGATTCCCAGCCTGGCTCCTCTGGGCTTCATGAATCCTTTTGATAAGAGAGAACTGCCCGCCATTGTAGAAGACGAACGCCACCTCGGTCTTGGTATTGCTATAGACTGAAAGAATACTACCATCAGAGGCTACTGTCACCACGGTCTTGGTATTGCTGTAGACTGAAAGAATACTACCATCAGAGGTTACTGTCACCACGTTCTTGTGTTGGTCCAAGCCACTACCATACGGCCCCGGACCAGCCAGCAGCTCCTGTACCCATGAATGAATGAAGTTGTGGAGAGCAACTACTACTTCTATCATACCTGCGCCCTTTTATCATCCAGCCTCGAGCCCCACAGCTCGAACCCTTACCACCGGCTCCATCCATTACGTATTTATATGTCGGCGTTTCAAGGCTTGATGGTACAAGGGCCCAGGCATGAGACAAAATCGCTGCTGCTTTCCACAACTTTATTGTTACCCATGGGTATAGGAGCTCCTGGCTGGTCTGAGGCCTGATGATAATGGCCTGGACCAACCAAGACAGTGGTGGCAGTGGTCTCTCCTCCAGATGGGATGGGGTCCCTCTCGACCTGCCAACAGTCCCTCCTTATCAAAGAAATGCACGGATCTCAGGGGAGCCAGGGTTGGGATTGGCGGTCTGATCTCAGCCTGTCTCTGGGTTGTGTTTTCCTAATGATAGAAAAAGGCTTATTGCTGCCTTATACTTAACCGAAATTATTCATACCAAGTGTTGCCTCATCAGGCACAACAAAGTCAACCGAATGAAAATTTCACCATTGAAATCAGATGTCTAAATTTAGAGAAAGCATCAAATTTGTCTCTTACATCTAACAATTTAGGCATGGTGCCCAAGAACAACAGGAGGGAACTGTCCATGGTCACATGTCAAGTCCAGTAGACAAACGATAGGAAATGCCGCTCTGTGACCCTCCCGGACTGATATGCTACATAGTAGGCTGGTCTTACAACCGATATAACATGGGCATCTGAGACACAGGATACATGATAGAAGGGAGGATAGAGGGGAACCACTGTCTGGGGGGGAAAGGAGAGAGAGAGAGAGAGAGAGAGAGAGAGAGAGAGAGAGAGAGAGAGACATACAGAAAGACAGACAGACAGACAGACAGACAGAGAGTCCATGTAAAGGCTTCGGGCTTCACTTCACCCGGTCACATACATATGAGCAAAACTGTGGTTGACGAGTGCTAACAGTGAAATTTTTTTAATAGACATATTGTTGAGAAGAACCAATCCTTTTGCAAATTGCGCGCGAGAATAAATACTGCGTCAAAAATGTTCACGTTCTCGAATTTTTCAACAGCCAATCAACAACAAAAAACCGCGGGGAAATAAGCGCGCATCAATTTTTAGACGACCAATGGTCGGAGAAGAGTTCACCAGGGGTCATATGGTAATTTGCATCACAGCCATGATGGTAGGTTACATAACTTCCGGTACTATATATTGGGGTGTTTTGGGTTTGTGTTGAGGAGTGATGATCGCTAGATCGTGGCAAAAGGATGACATTAAAGCATGCAAACAGTTTAATTGGATAAAAACTAATAGAAAATAGTCATAATAGACTATTGTAACGTATATTTTCTGCACAAAACCCACATAAGATAAGTAAACAAACCACACCCTACGTACCTAGCAGACGAAAACGATCAAACCGTAGCCACTACGCCAGCAGACGATCGAGCTAGTGTGATATAATGTTTCATGTAAAGCTCGAATGAGTGGCAGCAGATAACTGTTTAATTCTAGCTTGAATTGACTATTTCGTTTCCCTGGTCAGGCGAGGACAGAAATTTCACGATCATCAAGTCGATGAGTGCACGATCAACTTGCCCGCATTCGGCGTAATGTAACGTGTAAGATGATGACAAGAAAATGACAAAGCACAAAACAAAGTTTCATGACAACTAAAATCGCCGATTATATTAATAACTGACCATTTTTACACTTACAGCTAGTGCTCAAACCTTACAAAGCAAACAAAACATACTGCGGGAGTGTCCCGGTCACGCATCAAAACTCAGTGCACGAGTGATCGTTTTGCTTTGCTCTCATATGTTTCATCTGCTCCGACAAGGTAAGCTCACTATGCCAAGAAACCAACATCTAAAATAATTAGAGTTAGTTGATACATTTTTCTTTCTAAGGTAATGTCCGTGAGGAAAAAAAATTAACGCGTTATTTTGACTTTCGCAAGCCCGATGCCTGTCGATTTACCTCAACAAAATTGAGGTGATCGGCGGGCTCGATCTGTGCCAGCTGACGCTCCCAGTGGGTTAGGGGATGTAAGAATTGACCCACCGCGTCTCCTTTCGCAATTCGTAAGAGGCGAATAACTAGGGACATCGTGACTTGATTTGCGCTGACTCGGAACTATTCTAGATGTTTTTTGTGCTTGGTGGCCTTACGTAACCTACAAATGCTCCATCCATCCATCCATGCATCCATCCACCCATCCATCCATCCATCCAACCACCCACCCATCCATCCATCCATCCATCCATCCATCCATCCATCCATCCATCCATCCATCCATCCATCCATCCATCCATCCATCCATCCATCCATCCATCCATCCATCCATCCATCCATCCCAGCTGACGAAGGACCAACTTTATCCGGAATTGAGGAACATTCCGCCAACGAGTGCCATTGACATATTTAATTGTTGTACTCGGAACATCGGTGTACACGCGGGAAGAGTTCAAGAATTATAGGTCTTTGGAGGTCTATCGATTCTTCGTAGCAGGATTCGTGGGAGATGTCTGCTGATTCTCGCCGGGTGTTTGTCTCGAAAGGTCAGATCTATTCTGTAAATCTTCTTTTTCCATCCTCTTGGTCTAGCTTCGGTCACCCTTTGCACAATCGGACCATGAGTGGTTTTCTCTGATGGTATAAAGTAGTAGGACCGTTTGACTCCTCTTAATTTGTCTTTTGTTGGTTGTTAAAACATTTTTTCATGCAGAAAGAAGACGGCATGGTTGCACGTTTCCCGTAGCACAGCTTAGCAGACAGCGCTCGCCTCCTACCAACATGGCTGAAAGCACGTGGCTTCTACAAATAACTCCGGAAGTGACGACAACGCGTCTCCGGCCATCAGGGGCTGGCTTTGCAGTGTATTTAGTCACGGTCGCTCTGCAGTGGGTATTCTGAGAGACCAAATGTATCCTGCTGTTGCTATTGTTGTTGTTGATATAGCACACTGATACGCCTACAGTTCCTTGAACCTAGGGTTGACGTCAAGCTTACAGTTTATCAACTCCCGAGAATCACTTCCTCACATGCTGCCTGCGTGTGTCGGGTCCTGCTGGAACAAGGATCGTTACGTTCTCTGATTGCACAGGGAAGTTCAACGCCCCTTAATTCCTAAATCCTCGTTTCGACCCCCCACCCACCTCACCTCACCCCCACCCCTTCCTTCCCTTCAAGCGACCAACCCTCTCTCACGTTAACCCCGAGTCTCACAATATCACTCCTTCTCCCCCCCCCCCCCCCCCCCTCCCCCCCAATTTTGTTTTTTTAATAAATAAAAATTCTACGTGAACAAGCGGCACCAGAAGGCCAATCACCTCCATGCAAAGGTCTCTCGTCTCATCCCTTTCTGTCCTAATCTTCTCTGGGACTCTGCTTGGAGGCATGTTGCACACCACTAGCTTTCTCAAGACTTGGTGTACAAAGACGGCGGCCTAGGACGGCGAGCGGTTCCCACGCTCGGAGAGGCTGGCGGAGCAGCTCTGCCCAGATGGCAGCCGCTCTCAGAAGACCTCTCTAAATTGGCCCTCGTCTCCTGCCTGGCGGGGTGAGAGCACACTTTATAGAGTTTGCTGGAATTGATGGCACCGCTGGTAGGAGGGGACTACTTTGAAAATTGCCGGCAACTGTGGACATGGTCACAGAGAAGACTGAGAAACATAAGACTGTTGTGTGCACTGACTGCTACATCTAGTACTACTGCTGCTGCTGCTGCTGCTGGGCAGCTTGCTTGCTTGTCTAGTACCAATGTTGGAACGGGTGCTACTTAGTAATCAACTGTGACTGGGCTGCAAGTTAGATAATGCTACTGACTCAGAGGCTGCGAAGGCGTGACCCATTCAAGTTCGTGTGCGGTGATACTCGTTGCGTTTTTTTCTTTGTTCGTTTGCTTGATTTTTTTTTCGGTGTATGGAAAAATGAAATAATAGTGTTTGTATTGTGGAGGATGAGGTAGTCGTATGCTAGGTGCAATCATGCTTGCTTATGGAGGAATGAGACGCCAGTGAGAATGCATGACTTCCTCCAAGTGTTTGATTAAAAAAAGCATGTGGGCGCGAAATGCAGCCATGGGAAATAAAACTGTTTTCCTGTTTCTTCGCTATTTATACCACCCCCACCCCCCTCCACTCCCCTCATTCTCATCCCCTTTTCTCTACCTTCTTCGCTTCTGTAATATATTTGTCATATTTCTTCTTCTGTGTCCTCCAGAGTTGTTTTCTCTCCTTCTTCTAATCTTCATCTCCCTCCTACCCCCCCTCCCCCCCTCCCCCACCTCCCCCCCCCCCTCCTCTGTCTGTTTTCTGGAGGTTGGTTGTGGTCTTTGGCTTCTACGAACGATGTATGTACTGTTGTTAATCTTCAAAGTTCCGCAATAAAAGCCCAAACGTTATGGTGTCTGTCACTGCAAAGGCAATCCTACAGTTGTGATGACTAGCAAACATTGATGGGGGGATTGCAAAAAGAAATAGAGGGGGAGAGAGTGAACGACGAATGAGCAGAGGTTGGGGCGTCAGTATCTATGTACTTAACCTTTCTCACGTTGACGTTATCACTGTGAATATCTTTGCCTTGGCAAATTCACTTGTTTCATGCAAGACTGCTTTGCCTAGGTATGTACTTTCGTACAGAAGGATGGTTACTGTGGTGGAGTTAGTTTTTCACTTGTCGCCACTAGTCAGTGACGGATGCGTCGTTTCCTATTGTATCAAATGTAATATAAGGTTTGGCGAAAGTTTGACGCAATTAATGCGGATGAACAATAAACCCCTCGCGCGCGCGAGTAACCCCTATCAGAGGAATAATCGGCGCTGCTGTAAAGCCGGTTCCTCTTTTCAGATTAACGTGTCCTAAATAACACAGGACACTCAGATGTAGATAATCCAGTCATCAGTCTGGTGACAAGGCAATGGTGATTTACAAAAAGTGTCTTGTCGTTCAAAAACCTCAACTCCGAACTCAGTGCAAGCGGGACCTGAAGGCGCTTGGCTTGAACATCATGAGTTGGAATGGCGTTGCAAAGGATCGCTTCAGAAGGAGAAACGAACTCCAGAGCAGGATGAGAGGAGGCTCCAGAGACTGGAGGAAGAGATACGTGTCCGAAGAAAGTGCAGATAGTAACAACAGCACCTTAAGATGCAATCGCTGTGACAAGAATTGCTATCCTGGGCATGCGTTGTAAAGCTGCAGTCGTGCCTGCCAATTCCACAACATCCTCACGGCCTGCATCCATAGTCGGACACAACCAAAGCAGACTAACTAAATGTTAAGTGAACAAATACATAGAGTTCTCTAACTGTTTCCACTCCAGAGACAAAGACAATAGAATTTTCTCTCATCAACTGTTCGACGTCAACAGCGTTTCTCTTATCGACTGTTATTTTCTATTGCAATCATTACTGGTGTAAGAAAAACTACAGCACTGATTTGTCGTCTGCACTTGCAGTGAACTAGAAGAACGTCGTGTGGAGATAAGTATCACTGCTAATGAACAAACAACGTTAACGGAATTGCCTGAAGAAAATAAAAGCCTTGACAAGGACGCTAATTGGATTAAGATCCCGAAGAAAAAAGAAAGGATTGCCTGTAAAGAAGATGTGTACATGTTGCTCCAATCACAGAGTCGCACAGGAATCCAGAAATATCTTTCATGGCACGCGGTCGGAGTTCCTCGCAATGACATATCGGATCCATTGACCTATTTAATGGGCAAAGCTAAGTAATTTTGCGTGGATGGAAAGAATTAGGTCTGTGTGCTCTCGGCTAACAGAGCAGGAGATAAAGAGTGTTTATATCTAAGGGAGTACGTACGGTGATAAGACAGAGCCTTGGGGCTGGTCTGCGGGGGAAGGTCCACAGCGTGCTGAGTGTGCTGCAACGCTGTGCAGGAAAAAAATGAAATGCAGGGAAGCACGTCCGTTTTAATCAAGAACAATCTTTAAATGTTCACAAAAAGGTTTATGAAATTGTGCACGATTATATGCATCCCTTCGTAGTGAGTTACCTTTTCGCTGAGCCTGAGAATGTTTTTAGATTTACACACCGAAAATAAAAACTAATGTATATAAAGTACTCTTTGTCATGATTACAACGCTGAACTAACAGTTGTTATGTCCACTGTCTGTTCTCCAGATCGTCCATCCAGTATTCAGTTATCCACGTTATTACTGATACCACTTCTATTGTTTTGCCGATTGCATTTATTTAGTTTAGCATTAGTGAAACGTTAATGAATTATGCTTCGTTTTGTTGTGCCGTGTTGAATGACAGTAACTAAATTCATGCACTTTGTTGTGATATAGTGCCTCCTATGATTGCATAGTCGCGTACTGTTGTATTAATGTATTGCAAAACTATTTGTTTCGTAAAAAAGCTGTTGCGCGTGAGCAAATGCATCCTCTTGGCCGCACAAGCTTGATTCCAGAAGAACAAAAAGGCGTTATGATTGATAATTTATTCGACTGCAGTGGATGGTAAGATTTTCTATGCTTTGATGTGTTCTCTGCATCCCGAACACACAGTATGCAGGGCGTTCTCAAGCCTTGCGACATCTCCCCAAAGGAGCTCCAGCGGTGCGCTGCAGACTGATGCAGCTGCCCAGCATCTACGAGGAAGGCCTGCATCTTCATTGAAAACAGCCGCTCAGAGATAAATCGCAAGTGTCAGGGAGCGCCGAAACAGCATCAACACCCATTCCCCCCTCAACATCTTTTTCCAATGTCCACGTTGCCCCCTAAAATGTACCTCCGGGATAAGACTCTCTAGCTACTTATGGGCACACCAACGCAGATAACACAATGTGTGACATCACGGTCTCGATTATCAATGGAGACACACACACACACACACACACACACGCACGCACGCACGCACACATTGCCTTGTGACGTGAAGCATTATCTACCGTGTCTTGTCGTGTATTATTGTGTTCTTCTGTGTTTAAATGCGCGACTCGCTAACTGACCATTACATGAGACGACTTAGATGGCTGGGTCACGTCAGCAGGATGGACGACGGCCGAATACCCAAAGATGTGCTGTACTGCGAGCTCGCCACGGGATCCAGACCTGCAGGAAGACCTCTCCTCCGCTACAAGGACGTTTGTAAACGTGACATGACGGCGGGAGGCATCAACCCAGCAGACTGGGAAACGGTGGCCGCTGACCGCAACAGCTGGAGACACGCCGTCAAGACTGGCATCCAGGCCAGCGAGAGGAGGAGACGGGAGCAGTGGGAGGAGAGGAGAGAACGCAGACGACAGAGGATGGCGTCGGCATCTACAGAGCCACGCCAAGACTTCACTTGCTGTTGCTGCCTGTACCCCGTGC
>JAWQFJ010004894.1:0-5000 GCA_034096865.1 Theodoxus fluviatilis
GGTGGTGCTGGTGCTGCTGGTGCTGGTGCTGCTGGTGCTGGTGCTGGTGCTGGTGCTGCTGGTGCTGGTGCTGCTGGTGCTGCTGGTGCTGCTGGTGCTGCTGGTGCTGGTGCTGCTGGTACTGGTGCTGCTAGTGCTGGTGCTGGTGGTGGTCCTGGTGCTGGTGCTGGTGCTCTGGGGGGTTATCTGGTGCTGCTGGTGCTGCTGCTGGTGCTGCTGGTGCTGCTGGTGCTGCTGGTGCTGTTGGTGCTGCTGGTGCTGCTGGTGCTGCTGGTGCTGCTGGTGCTGGTGCTGCTGGTGCTGGTGCTGCTGGTGCTGCTGGTGCTGGTGCTGCTGGTGCTGGTGCTGCTGGTGCTGGTGCTGCTGGTGCTGCTGGTGCTGGTGCTGCTGGTGCTGGTGCTGCTGGTGCTGGTGCTGCTGGTGCTGCTGGTGCTGCTGGTGCCGGTGCTGGTGCTGCTGCTGGTGCTGCTGGTGCTGGTGCTGGTGCTGGTGCTCTGGTGCTGCTGGTGCTCTGGTGCTGCTTGTGCTGCTGGTGCTGCTGCTGGTGCTGCTGGTCCTGGTGCTGCTGGTGCTGCTGCTGATGGTGCTGCTGGTGCTGGTGCTGGTGCTGGTGCTGCTGGTGCTGCTGGTGCTGCTGGTGCTGCTGGTGCTGCTGGTGCTGGTGCTGCTGTTGCTGCTGGTGCTGCAGTGTGCTATCATTACCATGCCATTTGAAGGATGTAAGTGCAAAGATTGTTGCTGCAGCAGTGTGCTGTAATTACCATGCCATTTGAAGGATGTAAGAGCAAAGGTTGCTGGTGCTGCTGCTGCTGTGTGCTATAATTACCATGCCATTTGAAGGATGTAAGTGCAAAGGTTGCTGGTGCTGCTGGTGCTGTGTGCTATAATTACCATGCTATTTGAAGGATGTAAGAGCAAAGGTTGCTGGTGCTGCTGCAGCAGTGTGCTATCATTACCATGCTATTTAAAGGATGTAAGTGCAAAGATTGCTGCTGCTGCTGGTGCTGTGTGCTATAATTACCATGCTATTTGAAGGATGTAAGTGCAAAGGTTGCTGCTGCTGCTGCAGAGCTGGGAGGATTCCCGCCTGGCCTGGTTCGTGGTGCAGGTGGAGAAGGTCTCAGTCAACATCAGCTCCATCTGGAGACCGGAGTTCGTCTACAGAAACAGGTGCGTGTTTCCCTCATCTCTCTCTCCCCGTCCCGTCCCCAACGCTTCATCTTTCACGCGGGAATGCACTCATACCAATGCACACACATACACACATTTACACACACACACACACACACACACACACATACACACACACACACACACACTCTCACACACACACACACACACACACACACACACACACACACACACACACACACATGCACACACACATACACAAAAGCGAGCCACACACACACGCACCCACGCACGCACGCATACACAAGCGCGCGTCCGCACGCACACACACACACACACACACAAGCGCGCGCGCACGCACACACACACACATACACACGCGCGCGCGCACGCAACAACGCGGGCACCCACGTACTGAGGAAGAGAGAGAGGGACAGAATGACAGACTAGACTAGACTAGACTAGACTAGACTAGACTAGACTAGACTAGACTAGACTAGACTACACTAGACTAGACTACACTAGACTACATTAGACTAGACTAGACTACACTACACTACACTACACTACACTACACTAGACTAAATTAGGCTACACTAGACTACACTAAACTAGGCAGGGCTAAACAGGAACAGACATGACAAAACACAAGACAAATCAGACAGTTGCAGGCAGGCAGGGAAGCAAATATTCAGACAGGAAGGACGGACGCACAAAGTAAAGGTCATGCTGGTGAACAGGACGCACAACTGATCACAGAGACTTGTGCATCGAAGCATCAAATAATGTCTATTAAATTGGAAAGCAATGACAAATGAACAGTTGTAATACGCAAAACCCGTCTGACCAAATGACCGCGCACTATGTTTACCTTCCTTTGCTTTCTTTACTCTCCTCGCCAGCGCTGCGCCACCGCAGATGCTGGGTTCCAGTCACGTGGTTGTGGACTACAGTGGCAGGGTGGTGTGGCACAGGCGAGACCTCGTGACCACCATCTGTCGCACGCAGCCAGGCAACTCCAGCCAGGTAGAGAGGCTTTCCTTCAGGTCGTTGTGCACGAAGCCTCACGCATCGCTGGCGATGTGGCAAGCGACTAACGCTTGCTACTGTCGCTAACAACATCGACAAGCGAGCTTGTACACGCTTCCACAATGCCTTCTTGTGGCGGTCGAAACATTCCTTCATTCAGCTGTTGTAGAAAATTTCCCTGTCTCGATTGATGTCAGTTAGTTTCTTTATCACCGCATCCCTCATCTTGACAGCCATCTTTAGAATCAGGGTTTGCGCTAGTGGAGCAGTGGCTGCGCTCGATTTGTAAGCCGGAATCCGCCGGCGGGCGAGACGGGGCACCGGCGTTTTTTTTTTGTTGCGCTCGATTTCTTCAGGTCACGTGACCGGCGGATCACCCGGCGAACCGCCGGGTCCGCCGTCAGGTTTTCTGAGGCGAACGAAGATCCAAGATGGCGACGACAAGACTAGGCTTTTTGTTTCATGACGATTCGACACTGCAAATATTCAATAATTCGTTCTCCGCGGACTCATGTGTGCCTTAATTTGTCACCTCGCTGCAATTTCCGCTGGACAATTGAAGTAGATGACGATTTTTTTTTCTTTATTGTGTGCACGATGTGTGGTTGACGGTGAGAAATCCTGCATTAAGTTCGAATTGAAAATTCTCTCGCAAAGGGACGTAACTCTACATTCTGACCTCCCTTTGCGTAAAGGAAAATCGCTCGAGTGCGTGGTCTTAGTGTATAATTATAGGGTCTTTGACTGCCCGAAGGCTCAGGAGTCACTTATCAGGGCATAGGTAGTGGTAATGAAAATGTTCAATTTACACAATAACCTCAAACCTTGCCATCAACCAAGAAGACAGCACATTTCCTCATCATCGCTACCGCTGTCTAGTAACTCTTCTAAACACCACAATTGTGCCGCCATGTTGATCAGCCGAAAGCGCTCGATTGGCACGAAAGCTGTCGATTAGCCGGTCACGTGACGGGGGATCGCCGGTCACGTGGTGGCGGACCGCCCCCGACGGATTCAGGCGGATAAATCGAGCGCAGCCAGTGGCGTAAGTATTGCTCTGCGATTGGGAGATATTTTTGGCTGCCGCTGGAGACGCGACACTAAATAGGACAGTTTCCATTCCTTTCCGCACTCGCTGCGCGATTTGGCAGCATCGCTGTCTACACGTGTGGCAAGCAATGAATATCGTCTACTAAGCGTCGTGTGGAGAGCGTCAGTGTGGAACGTGTGGAATCGCCTGGTGGGGAAATCGACTCTTAGCCTGCTCTTGTTCCAACCAGCTCGAGCGATTTTCGTAATTAGTAGACTTGCATAGGCTACAAACCGAATTAATTATTTCATTCATTCACTCGCTCATTCATTCGTTTGTTCATTCGTTCGTCCGTTCATTCGTTTATTCATCCTCCATCCATCCACTCATTCATTCATTTATCCATCCATCATCCATTGATCCATTCATTACTTTATTCCTTCGTCCGTTTATTAATTCATCTATTTATTAATTCATCCATTCCAGTCATTTATTCATTCAACCTCTCTCTCTCCCTTCATCAATTCATCAACTTTCGGTTTTGTGTGGTCTGCAGGTGTGCGTCATCACTCTGGGCCTCAACTCCCTCACCAACATCGACGTCAACTTCGAAAACAATACGGAGCTGTCCCTGGACCCCGACTTCATGAACCACGAGTGGCACGTAGAGAAGGCCTACATGCAGGAGGAGGGGCTCAGCACGCTGCACTTCATCCTGGTCGTCAGGCCCAAGGACGGAAGCCTGGCGGGCGAGGAGGAGGAGGTCGGCAGCACCAGCGCCTGCGCCAACGCCGTCAGCTATGACGTCAACGGGGGCCATGCCAAGATGGCGTCTCCTCATCTCCTTGGGGTCGCGGCCTCTGTTTGGTGTCTGCTCGTGTTGATGATGGTGAATACCCACCGTTTGTAACTTTTCGTAAGAAGTGCTAGACGTACTGTTTTTGTTGTTGTTGTTGTTGACAATGTTTCTTTTTTTGCTTTGATTTCCTATTTTGGTTGTACCTTGTTTAGTCTCATTTGGGGATACTCGTGTGATGTCGGTTGTTGGACTGTAGATGAAAACTTTGCTTAGTGAAATAACAGATGCAGAACATGATGAGGAATCAGTGTCATATACGACGTCGAAGAGAAAGTGTCGTGTAAGTAACATGTCTATTCATTTAGACTTAAACACAGCTCTGAAGAATACATTGATTTCATGTGAACACTTCTGGGAGATGACAAATAGCAGAAACCCCCGGATGCGAAGGGAGCTAGGCACCGAGCTCATGTCATGAAACACTGAAAGGCAATGTCCAAGCTTAACAAAAACAAACTGTTTTCACGGTTTTTGGTAGTCAGTTCGCACTCTGTATCTCCCATGTGTACCTCATCTCCTTTGTCTTATTCAAGATTTTTAATGCCTACAAATACTTGGTGGGGGATATTTTCCGGACTGTACATTTTACTTACAAGGAAAGCAATATATTTCTAGTTTAAAATTGCGCTTGTCTCTTGGAAAAAGAGTGTTACAATCCTTCTTTTAGAATCGTGTGTAAATGCATTTGCCTTTCCGAGATGAAAAGCAAAGCGCCTTTAGGATTTAGAACTTCGTGTTTGAATGTGAAATACTAACAAAACAGGGCAAACAATAGCACGTCTTCTTGTAGAGTAACCCCTGTATCATCGTTCAATACTTTGTTTTAGCAATTAGAAAATCATTCGATGACATTGTACAAATTGTTGCATCTGTCTGATATATTCACCAGTCATAGCTTTTTTGGTTGTTGTTGTTTATCAGCGCGCCAAATTAGTGCAATCGGTTTTTGAC
>JAWQFJ010004894.1:15000-21408 GCA_034096865.1 Theodoxus fluviatilis
GAGAGGCAGCAAGGGTGAAGCACCTCGCTAGGAGAGGCAGCAAGGGTAAAGCATCTCGCTAGGAGAGGCAGCGAGGGTGAAGCACCTCGCTAGGAGAGGCAGCGAGGGTGAAGCACCTCGCTAGGAGAGGCAGCAAGGGTGAAGCACCTCGCTAGGAGAGGCAGTAAGGGTGAAGCACCTCGCTAGGAGAGGCAGCAAGGGTGAAGCACCTCGCTAGGAGAGGCAGCAAGGATGAAGCACCTCGCTAGGAGAGGCAGCAATGGTGAAGCACCTCGCTAGGAGAGGCAGTAAGGGTGAAGCACGTTGCTAGGAGAGGCAGCAAGGGTAAAGCACCTCGCTAGGAGAGGCAGCAAGGGCGAAGCACCTCGCTAGGAGAGGCAGCAAGGGTAAAGCATCTCGCTAGGAGAGGCAGCAAGGGTGAAGCACCTCGCTAGGAGAGGCAGCAAGGGTGAAGCACCTCGCTAGGAGAGGCAGTATGGGTGAAGCACCTCGCTAGGAGAGGCAATGTGGGTGAAGCACCTCGCTAGGAGAGGCAATGTGGGTGAAGCACCTCGCTAGGAGAGGCAATGTGGGTGAAGCACCTCGCTAGGAGAGGCAATGTGGGTGAAGCACCTCGCTAGGAGAGGCAGCAAGGATGAAGCACCTCGCTAGGAGAGGCAGCGAGGGTGAAGCACCTCGCTAGGAGAGGCAGCGAGGGTGAAGCACCTCGCTAGGAGAGGCAGCAAGGGTGAAGCACCTCGCTCAAGAATGCACCTCTAGTATCCACACAGCTTCAAGCGCTGCTAGCGCAAGCTGCGAGCGACAGCTGGGGAGCGCTCCACATCCTGGACTACTTTCCGCCACGTCCATAAGGAGGCAGCCTCGGCAGTGTTATGCTGCTCTCTTGTGATGCGTTCCACCTGTTTTGCGTGCGCATCCTCACGTCAGAAAAGGTTCTTTGTGGATCTGACACAGAAACCCCTGCATCCCACTTCATTCAGAGAAATAAGACAGGACCTGCCCTTTGTTGTGCTTCGCACGCACAGTTCATCCCAACGTGCTCTCTCTCTCTCATCGGCCCTTCCTAAGCTTGTCTCTCAGCAGACTGTAACCTCTACGACGCTGCTGCTGCTGCTGCTGCTGCTGCTGCTGATAATGATGATGATGACAATGACGACAACCATGACAATGACGATTAAGATTGATGAATGTATACAATTTCGCCGCCCATCAGTCTTTGCAAGTCATACGGGGCTCTTGACTACCAATCAAAAGAGCAAGTTAGAAAAAAAGATCCAGTAAAGTCAGGATTTTTCTTGATATTGGTCTTTTACGAGTCGCATGGAGAGACGTGGTGGGTTTATTTCCTTCCAACCCACAGGGGTGTAAGTTCTACAAGCAGGTGCCGTGGCAGCTTGCCTGAGCGCTGGAGGGGCGTTTCGTCTTCCTGTAAGTTCCCCACCTCAACCCTCTCTTCTCCAGCTTGCCGCAGCTACCTTTTTCGGTTTTCCTCGAGAGAAAAAAACTTCAGTTTGGCGCCTTCTCGCGTGTGAAAGAGAAGACAGGTGAAGGTATTTGGATTTTATTGAGACCGTTCAGTCATTGATGGATGCTCAAACAGCACGTTTTTACTTTGTGGTCATCCGGCATCTAGTGTAATCATTCCAGCACCGTCTAATCTCCTGAGGAGCGTACTACTGGACTGCGGATGAACTCGCCAAAAAGTGTGCAGGGTTTTCAAGCTGTCATTCCAGGTATCCGACTCCGTTCCTGGATGGGGAGAGGCAACGTGATAAAGACTTACTCGAAGACCCTGTCCGTCACTCTGATTCCATGTCCCAGTTTAAAACCTCCTTTAAGACACACCTGTTCCGGTCAGTCTTTCCTGACGAGCAGTGAGATGCTTCACAAAGCGCCTCTTCTATGTTTCGTGTTTTGTTTATTGCCTGCTATGTTAATTAATTGTATTGTATTGAACTCTTCTTTTAATTCAACTGTACAGTGTGCGAGTGTCGGAATGCTTTGCATGAGTGTGGACTTTTCATTGTAAACGCCATGAGCTTGCCTATTAAGGAAGGTATGTGCGTACAAGTAATCTGTATTATTATTATTATTATTATTATTATTATTATTATTATTATTATTATTATTATTATTATTATTACACAAAGCTATGAAATCAGCGCAGGTTTGAACATCGCACCTACAAGCCTCAAGTGGCCAGAGATTAAATAAAAACACGCTGACCACTCGGCTAGATAACTTCATATTGAAAGCATTTTTCCAGTGGGAGTCCAGCTGTACTTCAATGGGCAGAATGGCACGCGCTCGATGATTTATCTACTGCGGTATGAACTAATCCGCTTTAGGTCTGAATCATACTTGTCTGTGTGAATCTGAAAGAATACATCCCATGATTTTGAGAGTCTTTGTTGAAACGTTGCAATAAGGAAATCCCTCTTGTTCACCCTAAGTCTTTATTCATATCGCAAAAGTGTTTTCACGCACCGGTAGCTGAACTTTGCAGATGAAAAACAAAAGCAGAATAATGCGGGTTCATCACGTTATAAAAATGTCGCGGTGACCGAGGGATGGTACTATTTTTTTCTCGAGTGACGAAAAACGCAAAACACTAGACGTCATGGACACAATTTTACTCCACGACGTACAGTTTTGCACGTTTTGTCATCAGCCATTCCCACAGTACACACTGGAGTGGCTCGGTAGCTCCTGGTTCTGTTTCTGTTAGAACGAATCCTAAGGACTCGTGATCCGAGAGTGACAAACACAATCATCGTCTTCGGCAATTTCTTTTCGTCCTCCTCGGAAGGTTTCCGGGAATGCCCCATGCGAAGAGGCTGACGAAATGCAGAAGATAACCATGGCTGTGTTTGTGATGCCACTGATCGTACAAACTGCGATAAATCGTAAGTAGGTCAGTCATTGAGAGGGCAATGGTTGGTATCCTACAAATATAGCTGCTGCCATTGCTGTTACTCTGTCTCCACCTCATCCTCGTCCTCCCTACTTACCTCAGTTCAGTCAAAGATTATAGGTTACACAAAGATAGTTCATGCCGAGCTTTTGCTCTTTGAAGTTACAAGACGCTCAAAATGCAGCGCCCCAAGCGGCTAGCACTGTGGGAGATGCCTATAGTCCGTTTCAACATTGCACATTTAAAATGGTGGACATAGTCTCGCTTCGCGCAGAAAAAACTGAATTTGGGGACACTAGAAACCCCATCCAAAGAAAATGTAAACCATGAACAGCATTAATTTATCAAAGCTGTATGTTGAATGCATCAAAAGGTATTGAAAGCTCCTACTTTTTAACAATCGAAATGCAGGTCACTCGCAGAACCACGTGTGCACGGGTCGACGTGATCGCAACGTTTGGTGACCCTGTTCTCTCTGTGTTAAAAATTATTCTTCTTCAAATCGGTCAAATAGTGACGTCACTCGTTCTTCAACATAGGTAGTTGATGACGTTATCGGAAATTTTAGATTTAGTTCCATCGCACATCTGTTGCTAGGCCAAAATTCTAGTGACAATTTACTTGAACGAAATTCTTTCTGTTTACTTCTGAAAAGTTAGTGTGAATGTGTTTTGTGGTTCTGTGTTCACTAGGAGCCGTCTCCAGTTATACGGCTATACCTCCTGTATAGTTCTGAGTTGCTAAGGGACTAGCTTTAATCTTCTTCCATCAGGAGATAACTTTGCTGTGTTTAGGGTCTATTCTTTGGAAAAATCTTTGCCCTTGTTTAAATAGGTTAGCATAGGTTTCAGCCCCAGCTTAAAAATAGTTACCCGTTCTTTCCTAAAAAGGTGTTATAGGAAAAAGTAACCTTACATTACCCACCTTGCTTTGTCTCTTGGAAACCTGAAGTACGAAAGCTCTGGGCGTTTCTTTCTGTTGTTGCTACAGTTAATAGCGCTGCAGTGGTCACTCGCAAACCTGTGTTTTTCCGCCATGTTTGTGCGAAGTCTCCACTAAATCCTTTAATCATGTGACTAAATACAGTGCAATGTTGAAACGGACTATAGGCATCTCCCACAGTGCTAGCCGCTTGGGGCGCAACGTGTCTCGATCCTCACGAGAATGAGCTAATGAACTATCTTTGTGTAACCTATAATCTTTGTTATCATTACCACAATGCTTTGTTCTTTCATTCTGTGTCTTTGAAAAGCTGGAAAAGTAGTGTTTTGTCATTATGAATTGGCTTAGTTTGCACCACAGGTAGATAATTTCATTCCTTAGCAACGATTTTGATGAGCCTAGGATACACCTATCCTTTTGCAAGCAGCAGATGAGACAAATTCAAGTTGGACAGCAGCTACAGCTGGTTTATATCATCCATTGACAAATCACAACCATTATTCACTTTGTCACTGCTTTGGTTGCAAGTCTGCATATGGCAAGCTGCTGTAATCTTTTCAGTGCATTTTCTCAAAATGTATTTTTCATGTTAAGTAGGGACATGTATCTTCAAAACAAGAATACTCTGCTCATTTTCAACATGTCCTCTATTTCTTTCCCTCTTCTTTTTGACTCACATGCGAAGCAAAAGTGAGTCTATGTACTCACCCGTTCCGGGTGTCCGGGCGTCTGGGCGTCCGTACAAACTTTAACGTTGGATTTTTCTCGGACACTATTAAGTCTATCAACACCCAATATGGCATGATGGTGTATGATGACAAGGCGTACAAAAACATGCATAGTGACTTGACCTTGCTTCAAGGTCAAGGTCACAGGAGCTCTTTAAATTTGGATTGTATACATATTTTGAAGTGACCTTGACCCTGAACTATGGAAGATTCTTCCAAACTTCATAACATTGTAGTACACATGTTATACTTTCATCATGAAACACATTTGGTCACATATCATCAAGGTCAAGGTCACCGTTTGTCCGGGCGACCGGGCGACCTGTCATCTGTAAAAAAACTTTAACGTTGGATTTTTCTCGGAGACTATTAAGTCTATCAACACCCACTTTGGCATGATGGTGTAGGATGACAAGGCCTCACAAAACATACATAGTGTGTAACCTATAATCTTTGGTGTATGTGCAGAAATACCCAATACACCTACTACTCTACAAATGAACACTCGAACAGGAATACTTCCGTGAACCTACACATTTCTATTCTCGAACCCTGAGAAGCACATTACAGGCACTATTCTCTCCGAACACTAGCCGAACTCGCACTTTCTCCGCAATTTTGGCTCATCCGGGTCACTGCAGCGGGAAGGATCGAGGGAGCTCCGGACCTCCCTCGGCTTCCCGCCTTCACGGCGAGTGCATCCTTTTGAGCGAGGACTGTAGGCAACGCCTAGCCCTCGCGATTCTCTCGAGATTTTGGGCTTACCTCCCCTTAAGCAATCTCCATGCTGTCGCCATTTTGACGACTGACGAGGTTAACGTGTTTCCTTGCTCAAGATTGTAAAAAGGTTGGTGAACACCAAGTCTGTCTTCTTTTTCTTCGCATACTTTTCTTTGTTATTCTCAAATTCTTCGCTGTGATTGTTTTGTGATTATTGAATGTTTTCTTAATTTATTGGCGGAAATCAAAGTGATGGGATGAAAATGGCTAAAGCCTAAACGCGTCAGTGCCGATGTCTGCGTCGTGTTCGCCTGCTCGTTCGGAGGATGCACTTTACAAACATGCGCGCGCGCGTGTGTGTAGTTGTCTGCGTGCATGTGTATGCATCAGTTTCTGTGTCTATCTGTGTCTGTCTTTCTTGACGTGTTGTGTACGATGTCTATCTTTGAGTGTCTCGTCGTATGTTTGTGTGTGCCTCTGCCGCTGCGTGACTGCCTGTGTGGTGTGTGTGCGTGCGTGTGTGTTTGTGTGTACGTTCATGTCTGCGTCTGTCTCGCTCAATCGCCGTCTTCAACTTTGTACTCTCTCTCTCTCTCTCTCTCTCTCTCTGTTCAGTTGCTAAATTCCATGTGGTGTCTTAACAATCTCAACACACGCGTTTTCTTCCTACTATATGTGTATGATTCAGAGATGCAACCTTCTTTGCTGTATGCCTCAGAGTTGTGGGGACTAGAAAGAAGACAGCCACAATGTATAGAAAGGTCTCACCTGTTTGCATGCGAACGGTTTTTAGATGTTGATGTAAAACCCTCCAGTACTATGTGTCAGGGTGAAATGGGTAGATATCCACTATCTATAAACTCAACTGTACGTGCAGTGAAATATTGGCTTAAATTCTGTAAGATGCAATGGAACAGGCTGCCAAAGCAGGCTTATTTAATGTTGCAAAGAGAAGGTGTCACTGCAATGCTTAGCTGGACAAAATCAATACAGTTTTGCATCCCTCAGTTAATTTAAGAATACTTATGGATGAAAGATGGCACTAACTAGTAACTATGATAGTGGTTTTATTCAATCTGCAGATGCTGCAGGATGATATATGGT
>JAWQFJ010004895.1:5000-7500 GCA_034096865.1 Theodoxus fluviatilis
CCACCAGCACCACCAGCACCACCAGCACCACCAGCAGCACCAGCACCACCAGCACCACCAGCACCACCAGCACCACCAGCACCACCAGCAGCACCAGCACCACCAGCACCACCAGCACCACCAGCAGCACCAGCACCACCAGCACCACCAGCACCACCAGCACCACCAGCACCACCAGCACCACCAGCACCACCAGCACCACCAGCAGCACCAGCAGCACCAGCACCACCAGCACCACCAGCAGCACCAGCACCACCAGCACCACCACCAGCACCACCAGCAGCACCAGCACCACCAGCACCACCAGCAGCACCAGCAGCACCAGCACCACCAGCACCACCAGCACCACCAGCACCACCAGCACCACCAGCACCACCAGCAGCACCAGCAGCACCAGCACCACCAGCAGCACCAGCACCACCAGCACCACCAGCACCACCAGCACCACCAGCACCACCAGCAGCACCAGCACCACCAGCACCACCAGCACCACCAGCACCACCAGCACCACCAGCAGCACCAGCACCACCAGCACCACCAGCAGCACCAGCACCACCAGCACCACCAGCACCACCAGCAGCACCAGCACCACCAGCACCAGCACCAGCACCACCAGCAGCACCAGCACCACCAGCACCACCAGCACCACCAGCACCACCAGCAGCACCAGCACCACCAGCACCACCAGCACCACCAGCAGCACCAGCACCACCAGCACCACCAGCACCACCAGCACCACCAGCACCACCAGCACCACCAGCACCACCAGCACCACCAGCACCACCAGCACCACCAGCACCACCAGCACCACCACCAGCACCACCAGCACCACCAGCACCACCAGCACCACCAGCACCACCAGCACACCAGCACCACCAGCACACCAGCACCACCAGCACCACCAGCACCACCAGCACCACCAGCACCACCAGCACCACCAGCACCACCAGCACCACCAGCACCCCCAGCACCACCAGCACCACCAGCACCACCAGCACCACCAGCACCACCAGCACCACCAGCACCACCAGCACCACCAGCACCACCAGCACCACCAGCACCACCAGCACCACCAGCACCACCAGCACCACCAGCAGCACCAGCACCACCAGCACCACCAGCACCACCAGCACCACCAGCACCACCAGCACCACCAGCACCACCACCAGCACCACCAGCACCAGCACCACCAGCACCACCAGCACCACCAGCACCACCAGCACCACCAGCACCACCAGCACCACCAGCACCACCAGCACCACCAGCACCACCAGCACCACCAGCACCACCAGCACCACCAGCACCACCAGCACCACCAGCACCACCAGCACCACCAGCACCACCAGCACCAGCACCACCAGCACCACCAGCACCACCAGCACCACCAGCACCACCAGCACCACCAGCACCACCAGCACCACCAGCACCACCAGCACCACCAGCACCAGCACCACCAGCACCACCAGCACCACCAGCACCACCAGCACCACCAGCACCACCAGCACCACCAGCACCACCAGCACCACCAGCACCACCAGCACCACCAGCACCACCAGCACCACCAGCACCACCAGCACCACCAGCACCACCAGCACCACCAGCACCACCAGCACCACCAGCACCACCAGCACCACCAGCACCACCAGCACCACCAGCACCACCAGCACCACCAGCAGCACCAGCACCACCAGCACCACCAGCACCACCAGCACCACCAGCACCACCAGCACCACCAGCACCACCAGCACCACCAGCAGCACCAGCACCACCAGCACCACCAGCACCACCAGCAGCACCAGCACCACCAGCACTCCACCAGCACTCCACCAGCACTGCACCAGCACCACCAGCACCACCAGCAGCACCAGCACCACCAGCAGCACCAGCACCACCAGCACCACCAGCACCACCAGCACCACCAGCACCACCAGCACCACCAGCACCACCAGCACCACCAGCACCACCACCAGCACCACCAGCACCAGCACCACCACCAGCACCACCAGCACCACCACCAGCACCACCAGCACCACCACCAGCACCACCAGCACCACCAGCACCACCAGCACCACCAGCACCCACCACCAGCACCACCAGCACCCACCACCAGCACCACCAGCACCACCAGCACCACCAGCACACCAGCACCACCAGCACCACCAGCAGCACCAGCACCACCAGCACCACCAGCACCACCAGCACCACCAGCACCACCAGCACCACCACCAGCACCACCAGCACCACCAGCACCACCAGCACCACCAGCACCAGCACCACCAGCACCACCAGCACCACCAGCACCACCAGCACCACCAGCACCACCAGCACCACCAGCACCCACCACCAGCACCACCAGCACCCACCACCAGCACCACCAGCACCACCAGCACCACCAGCACCACCAGCACCACCAGCACCACCAGCACCACCAGCACCACCAGCACCACCAGCACCACCAGCACCACCAGCACCCACCACCAGCACCACCAGCACCCACCAC
>JAWQFJ010004895.1:12500-28852 GCA_034096865.1 Theodoxus fluviatilis
TGGTAACCAGTTTGCCCCTCACATCGTCCCACCCAAAGCTGAATCGGAGACAAGGAAAGTCTACTGAGGTTTTGAACTGAACACGTGTGAAAGCTGCAGTCAAAAACTGTTTCCTATGGCGATCATTCGGGGTGTTAACTGTCTGACATATACATTCACATACCCCATGTCTGACATATACATCCACATACCCCATGTCTGACATATACATCCACATACCCCATGTCTGACACATACATCCACATACCCCATGTCTGACATATACATCCACATACCCCATGTCTGACATATACATCCACATACCCCATGCACACGTTTTGGCTATAGTGTTTTTCTCTCTAGAGCGCTCGCACTGTTTACCTCTCAACTGGAGTTAACTTGTCTCAGCTACAGGGCACTCAGAGAGCGCAAACCTCCACCAAGGAAGCCACACATTCTATTCCATGGCCTGTATACTTAATTCAGGCAGGATTTTCTGCAAGCCAGGCCTGACATTATGAAGTTAAGTTCATGTTAGTGGCTGCTGGAGGTTATCAAAAGATTCATGATGTAGTTTCAAAAAGGGATAACAGTTAACAACCAAATTTTCGTGGATTATTTCTTGGGTAAAACCCGGACCTTCCACCAAATTTCATCGTAATCCATTTCGAACTTTTTGAGTTATTTGCCAAATAACTAACGAAGCAAGGATGAAACATAAACCGTCTTAGCGGAGGTAAGAAGGGCTGCCCGTTAGCGTTACGTGGGAAATGCATGACAAGTATGTGTGCTCCGATTAGCTGGCGATGAACTGCATGACAAGTATGTGTGCTCCGATTGCCTGGCGATGTGCGCGGTGGACGCTGCTGCGAGGGGTTAATTGTAACTAAATATAGCGAAATAGGTCATAAGTCGGCTTTTGACTCTTTAAAGTTTGTTCTCAAGCTGAGTTTAAGTTTTCCTGTGGCGCCAAAATTACGTTTGTAGCTTCCAAATTCTGAAACTTACAACAATAGACGCTCCAATGGAACACAAAGTTGGAGAAAATTGCTACACAATCGTAGGTACGGCACTGATGGGTCCAACTTTAAATTCTGTTTACGTCACGGGTTCGCTTCCTGTTTTCAGACAGACGACGCTCCTCTGACAGTTTCACAACAGGAAGACAGTAGACAGAACGAGCTTTGCAGTGATGTTCGATTCACCAGAGTGAGTCGAGGCCAACAGGCCGAGGGAAAAAACCATACTTGGACTAATTTAACCCTCATTAACTTTCTGATTTTAAGGAGTTGGGCTAATAAAGGTTATTTAAAAAGTAATATATGTTGATATCGTAGTGAATGTATAGCGGCAACAGATCAACTCTAGTGAGGTATTAGAGGCAGACATTAATGCATCTGGTTGACCTCAACTGATGTTACAGAGCCGAATCTTTGAAATGACCAGTCCGACATGAACATTTTTCTGGTGCTCGGTCACAACTATATGCATCCTGTCTATGTTTGCGGTCAGAAGCGACTAAGTGGTTGATCAAGTGATTCAGTAATCGGTGAGAAACGTGGAAAGTGGCATCCATCTCTACTTCCTATAGTTGTTTTAGTAGGGAAACCATGGATTTATTAGGGTACATATCCATCTACCCCTACCCCCACCCACACCTCTTACTGCACATACCTCCACTCAATTTCTCTGCAACTCCATTTCCTTGCCTCGCACTTTCCTAATCAGCACCCCTCACTCCTGCTCCTACCGTCCCATCCGCCCACCACGACCCCCTTCATCCTCCCACCCCACGTCACCCCAGCCTCCTCTCCCTCCCCATTCCCCTTGTGAATGGAGGAGTAGTAGTGCAGGCATGGAGCAAGGACAGCAGGCAACTCAGGCTAGGACGGATGAAGTTTTGCGGCCCATCAACCTTTGTAAGCTAGGCTATGCAAGGCTATGCAAGGCTGTGCAAGGCTATGCAAGGCTGTGCAAGGCTATGCAAGGCTATGCAAGGCAATGCAAGGCTGTGCAAGGCTATGCAAGGCTGTGCTAGGCTATGCTAGGCTAAGCAAGGCTATGCTAGGCTATGCTAGGCTATGCAAGGCTGTGCAAGGCTGTGCAAGGCTATGCAAGGCTATGCAAGGCTATGCAAGGCTATGCAAGGCTATGCTAGGCTCTGCAAGGCAGTGCAAGGCTGTGCAAGGCTATGCAAGGTTGTGCAAGGCTGTGCAAGGCTGTGCAAGGCTATGCAAGGCTATGCAAGGCTACGCAAGGCTACGCAAGGCTGTGCAAGGCTATGCAAGGCTGTGCAAGGCTGTGCAAGGCTGTGCAAGGCTGTGCAAGGCTGTGCAAGGCTGTGCAAGGCTGTGCAAGGCTGTGCAAGGCTGTGCAAGGCTGTGCAAGGCTATGCAAGGCTATGCTAGGCTATGCAAGGCAATGCAAGGCTGTGCAAGGCTATGCAAGGCAATGCAAGGCTATGCAAGGCTATGCAAGGCAATGCAAGGCTGTGCAAGGCTATGCAAGGCTACGCAAGGCTATGCTAGGCTCTGCAAGGCAGTGCAAGGCTGTGCAAGGCTGTACAAGGCTATGCAAGGTTATGCAAGGCTGTGCAAGGCTGTGCAAGGCTATGCAAGGCTATGCAAGGCTACGTAAGGCTATGCAAGGCTATGCAAGGCTGTGCAAGGCTATGCAAGGCTATGCTAGGTTATGCAAGGCTATGCAAGGTTGTGCAAGGCTGTGCAAGGCTGTGCAAGGCTGTGCAAGGCTATGCAAGGCTGTGCAAGGCTGTGCAAGGCTATGCTAGGCTATGCAAGGCAATGCAAGGCTGTGCAAGGCTATGCAAGGCTATGCTAGGCTGTGCAAGGCTGTGCAAGGCTATGCAAGGCCATGCAAGGCTGTGCAAGGCTATGCAAGGCTGTGCAAGGCTATGCAAGGTATGCAAGGCTATGCAAGGCTATGCAAGGCTGTGCAAGGCTATGCAAGGCTGTGCAAGGCTATGCAAGGCTGTGCAAGGCTATGCAAGGCTATGCAAGGCTATGCTAGGCTATGCAAGGCAATGCAAGGCTGTGCAAGGCTATGCAAGGCCATGCAAGGCTGTGCAAGGCTATGCAAGGCTATGCAAGGCTGTGCAAGGCTATGCAAGGCTGTGCAAGGCTATGCAAGGCTATGCAAGACTATGCAAGGCTGTGCAAGGCTATGCAAGGCTATGCAAGGCTGTGCAAGGCTATGCAAGGTATGCAAGGCTATGCACGGCTACGCAAGGCTGTGCAAGGCTGTGCAAGGCTATGCAAGGCTGTGCAAGGCTATGCAAGGCTGTGCAAGGCTATGCAAGGCTATGCAAGGCTATGCAAGGCTGTGCAAGGCTGTGCAAGGCTATGCAAGATATGCAAGGTTATGCAAGACTATGCAAGGCTGTGCAATGCTATGCAAGGCTATGCAAGGCTATGCAAGGCTGTGCAAGGCTATGCAAGGCAATGCAAGGCTATGCAAGGCTATGCAAGGCAATGCAAGGCTGTGCAAGGCTATGCAAGGCTACGCAAGGCTATGCTAGGCTCTGCAAGGCAGTGCAAGGCTGTGCAAGGCTGTACAAGGTTATGCAAGGCTGTGCAAGGCTGTGCAAGGCTATGCAAGGCTATGCAAGGCTACGTAAGGCTGTGCAAGGCTGTGCAAGGCTATGCAAGGCTATGCTAGGCTATGCAAGGCTATGCAAGGCTATGCAAGGCTGTGCAAGGCTGTGCAAGGCTATGCAAGGCTATGCAAGGCTACGCAAGGCTGTGCAAGGCTGTGCAAGGCTGTGCAAGGCTGTGCAAGGCTGTGCAAGGCTATGCAAGGCTATGCAAGGCTATGCAAGGCTGTGCAAGGCTGTGCAAGGCTGTGCAAGGCTATGCAAGGCTGTGCAAGGCAGTGCAAGGCTGTGCAAGGCTATGCAAGGTTATGCAAGGCTGTGCAAGGCTGTGCAAGGCTGTGCAAGGCTATGCAAGGCTACGCAAGGCAATGCAAGGCTGTGCAAGGCTATGCAAGGCTATGCAAGGCTGTGCAAGGCTATGCAAGGTTGTGCAAGGCTGTGCAAGGCTGTGCAAGGCTATGCAAGGCTGTGCAAGGCTGTGCAAGGCTATGCAAGGCTATGCTAGGCTATGCAAGGCAATGCAAGGCTGTGCAAGGCCATGCAAGGCCATGCAAGGCTATGCAAGGCTATGCAAGGCTGTGCAAGGCTATGCAAGGTATGCAAGGCTACGCAAGGCTGTGCAAGGCTGTGCAAGGCTATGCAAGGCTGTGCAAGGCTATGCAAGGCTGTGCAAGGCTATGCAAGGCTATGCAAGGCTGTGCAAGGCTGTGCAAGGCTATGCAAGATATGCAAGGTTATGCAAGACTATGCAAGGCTGTGCAATGCTATGCAAGGCTATGCAAGGCTATGCAAGGCTCTGCAAGGCTATGCAAGGCAATGCAAGGCTATGCAAGTGTCACGGTAGAGGTGGGTTGAATGTAGCTTGACCCCCAGCCGGACAGTAAGACAATTAAAATAAACTGAAACTCCTTCCTCAGTCACTTATCTCTTGGGGTCTCGGAGAAAGGACATCCACAAAACGGAACACGTAGGCACGGATAAAACGATAGCACAGGGTTTAATAATCAAACAAGATGAATGAAACAATTACACATAGCCTTCAGTTCACAACACCTCCATGTCAAATCCCCAAACAGTCCAACTCACCACTCACTTCCCTTCCACAGTCCAAATCACTTCCTCTACACAGTCCACTTCCTCTACACCGTCACAATTCCCCTACACAGTCTCAATCACATCACACTTCACTGCACAAATCCCAAAACAGTCCAACTCACTAACCACCTCCATGCCAAATCCCCAACCAGTCCAACTCACCAATCACTTCCCTTCCACGGTCCAAATCACTTCCTCTACACAGTCCAACTCACCTCACAATTCCCCTACACAGTCCAACGCAGTTCAAATCACATCACAATTTGCTGCACAAATCCCACACCAGTCCAACTCACCAACCGCTTCCCTTCCACAGTACAACGCCGTTCAAATCACAGCACAATTCTCTGCACAAATCCTACACCAGTCCAACTCACCAACCACTTCCCTTCCATATTCCAACGCACTTTCCCTACACAGATCAAATCACATCACAATTCCTCAAGTCAGCCAGCAACTTCCAGGCCAGAGAAACACAGGCCAGGGCCACACAGGTCAGAACACAGCCTCTCAGGCCAATTCACTCCAGGCCCGGACACAATCTTCCGGCACAGATCAATTCAGGCCAGAACACAACTTCCGGCCAAACAACTTCGGCCCAGGACACAATCTTCAGCACCGATAAATTCAGGCCAGAACACAACTTTCTGCCAAATAACTTCGGCCAGGACACAATCTTCAGCATAGATAAATTCAGGCCAGAACACAACTTTCTGCCAAATAACTTCGGCCAGGACACAATCTTCCCACAGATAAATTCAGGCCAGAACACAACTTTCTGCCAAATAAATTCGGGCCAGGACACAATCTTCCGGCCAGGGCCTGCAACAAACAAAACGACCAGAAACAGTAAATTCTCCCTAATTCACAATGCAATAACGCAACGTATGGAAAATAACCGACTTGGACGAATCACAAAACAACATCCACTCACCCTGCGACCCGGAGTAACAACTGGCCGGCCACCACACTGACCGGCCACTCCGCAAACTCTACTAAATAGGTTGACGACCAGACAAGCACGAGAAACATGAACATCCTCACTAGGAACAAGACACACCTGAACCAATAATCGGCGAAATCGAAATCCGCATCAAAGCGCATGATAACCACCAGCACAGCCGTGCAGCTCGTGCCCATGCAACAAATCTCATTAACTCACCCAAGCAAAACACGTGCCAAACACTGAATAGCCTAACCCCAAACTAAAAAGCAGACAAACCGTTTAAAGGCCCCAAATCACCACACCAAACTAATTTACAAACCCACCTTTTAACCCCGAGTCGTGACAGCAAGGCTATGCAAGGCAATGCAAGGCTGTGCAAGGCTGTGCAAGGCTACGCAAGGCTATGCTAGGCTCTGCAAGGCAGTGCAAGGCTGTGCAAGGCTGTGCAAGGCTGTGCAAGGTTATGCAAGGCTGTGCAAGGCTGTGCAAGGCTGTGCAAGGCTATGCAAGGCTATGCAAGGCTACGTAAGGCTATGCAAGGCTGTGCAAGGCTATGCTAGGCTATGCAAGGCTATGCAAGGTTGTGCAAGGCTGTGCAAGGCTGTGCAAGGCTGTGCAAGGCTATGCAAGGCTGTGCAAGGCTGTGCAAGGCTATGCTAGGCTATGCAAGGCAATGCAAGGCTGTGCAAGGCTATGCAAGGCTATGCTAGGCTATGCAAGGCTGTGCAAGGCTATGCAAGGCCATGCAAGGCCGTGCAAGGCTATGCAAGGCTATGCAAGGCTGTGCAAGGCTATGCAAGGTATGCAAGGCTATGCAAGGCTATGCAAGGCTGTGCAAGGCTATGCAAGGCTGTGCAAGGCTATGCAAGGCTGTGCAAGGCTATGCAAGGCTATGCAAGGCTGTGCAAGGCTATGCAAGGCTATGCAAGGCTGTGCAAGGCTATGCAAGATATGCAAGGCTGTGCAAGGCTATGCAAGGCTATGCAAGGCTGTGCAAGGCTATGCAAGGCTATGCAAGGCTGTGCAAGGCTATGCAAGGCTATGCAAGGCTATGCTAGGCTGTGCAAGGCTATGCAAGGCTATGCAAGACTATGCAAGGCTGTGCAAGGCTATGCAAGGCTATGCAAGGCTGTGCACGGCTATGCAAGGCTGTGCAAGGCTATGCAAGGCTGTGCAAGGCTGTGCAAGGCTATGCAAGGCTATGCAAGGCTGTGCAAGGCTATGCAAGGCTATGCAAGGCTATGCAAGGCTATGCAAGGCTGTGCAAGGCTGTGCAAGGCTATGCTAGGCTATGCAAAGCTATGCAAGGGTATGCAAGGTCACGAAGCAATGAAACTGCTTAGAGAAATTGCAAGTCAAGTCACGGTGTCCTTAGTTATTCGCCTCTAACGAATCGCGTAGGGAGACGCAGTGGGTCTATTTTTACGCCCAACCCATAGATGTTGGAGGTTGAGAAGGAGGTCGAGGATCGAGGATGGATGGTGGATGGGTGGGTGGGTGGATGGGTGGGTGGATGGATGGATGGATGGATGAATGAACGAATGAATGAACGAATGAAAGAATGAACGAATGAAAGAATGAAGTGTTATGATCTATCAGCCTTTGAAGGCTATGTAAGGCCATTAATCACAAAATCACTAGAACTAGTAAGAATACGATTAAGTCAAAGTCACGATGTCCCAAGTTATTCGCCTCTTACGAATCGCATAGGGAAACGCGGTGGGTCAGTTCTTACCCCCACCCCACAGGGGGAGAGCTCAGACACACGAGTCGCCACGTCTCCATGCGAGGTACAGGCATGTGCTAGCTGCGACGTGTCCGCTGCTCCCAAGTGCCGAGCACTCCACCTCCAGTGTCAGCTTGCCCAGGTGAGTCCTCTCATTGTATTATATCGAGGTGACTCACGGCCCGAAACTGAAACTTGCACGGGAAGTTCCAGCTCAAACCTAAACAGAGGACGACTAAACGCTCGGTCAATCCACAGGGAATCTAGGACAACCGACACTGTACTGAAGTCATTCTGCTGCACCTGCCTCACCTACCTGTGTACGGAATCCTTGCAGAGCAGCGAACCAGAGGCAGAGAGAGGGACGGCAGGTTGTCTCGCGGCTTCTGCAGTGGGAGAGAAACAGGTAGGGACGCCATTCACATGTCCATCAAGCCGTAGCCATTGCAGAGGCCGTAGTGAGCAGGGAGTGAGGCAGCGTGTATCTCGCTTCCCCCTGCGTCACCTGAGCTGGCTGTAGTGAGGGGGTAAAAAAGGAACTGTGGATGCAGGGCCGGATCAAAGTTTTTTGAGGGGGGGTGCTTAAAATTGTTTTAGGGTCTTCTCATCGAAGTGGCAAAGCCACGAGTGCGTGCCTGCGAAGCAGGCACGCTCCTCTAGGGGGGTCCGGGGGCATGCCCCCCCGGAAAATTTTGAGAAAAATGGTGCAAATCTGTGCAATCTGGCAGTGCGGTCATTTCCAAGAGTTTTTGTTTGGTCACAGATTCTTCCTGTCTCTGCCCGGGTTTGATTTGTCTGTGCGAGTAGCAAAAGGAAGGCATCTTAATTATAGCAGCACCCCCCCCCCCCCTCCCTCCCCAGCTACCTTGGCTGCCAAGTAGAGTGTGCTTATACCAAGTGGAGAGTAGTACAGCATCTGGGCCCAGCATCTTTTAGCCCCCCCCCCCCCCCCTCCTTCCCAAGCTTTTTACTAACTATACTGTCTCTGCTACCAAGCAAAGTGTGCCGATATCCGATGAGGTGGGAAGTAGATCAACATATTTGAGCAACCACCCCCCCCCCCCCTCCCTCCTTCCCCCAACTCCTGGCTGCTACGGAGGTTTTTTTTTTTTTTTGTTTTTTTTTTGGGGGGGGGGGTGCTCGAGCACCCCCAGCACCCCCCCTAGATCCGGCCCTGTGGTGTTTTACGGCCTATCAGCCTTTTTAGGCTATGTAAGGCCATTACGCACGAAAAATCACTAGAACAGTTTAGAGTAAACGCTAATCAAGTCACGGTGTCCCTAGTTATTCGCCTCTTACGAATCGCGTAGGGAGACGCGGTGGGTCAATTCTTATCCCGAACCCACAGGGGGAAAGAACTGTGGCCATTGACGCGTTGTCGTCACTTCCGGACGGGTCGAGCGAAAACTCATGATAGACGCCATTTTTTGTAGGGTAAGAATTGGAATGCATATAGTGCAAGACGTATGTGTCCGTACATTTTCAGGAATAGAGATTTATCGATGTTGGAAAAATATTGCATCAAAGCATGAAGAGAGTTTGATGCAACAAAAATATTCGAGAATAATGAAAATGGATAAGTTATACTTTAATGATTTGTGCACCGACCCGTAAACAATTTGTAAACAAAACAATGCTGATCGAGCGGAGTGTCCCGACGCCGTAAGTTGGCCGATGTGCGCAATCGAAGTGGAATGAATAACGAGGGTTTATGACTGACGAGCAGAGGCGCCCGATCTTCGATGCGGGTGTAAACTCGTCACAACTACGCCTCCATTTGCCCTCTCCCCTTCCCTCCCTTCTTATCCTGGCGGTCCATCTATTCCCACCGTACTCAGTTGTTTCTGTCCTATGTAGCGTTTCCCCCTTCTCTCCGATTCGCCCCTCCTCTGACCTCGATGTGGGTGTTGTCACGGCTGAAACAGTGAGTGTTGTCACGGCTGAAACAGTGGGTGTTCTCACGGCTGAAATAGTGGGTGTTGTCACGGCTGAAATAGTGGGTGTTGTCACGGTTGAAACAGTGGGTGTTGTCACGGCTGAAATAGTGGGTGTTGTCACGGCTGAAATAGTGGGTGTTGTCACGGCTGAAACAGTGGGTGTTGTCACGGGTGAAACAGTGGGTGTTGTCACGGCTGAAATAGTGGGTGTGGTCACGGCTGAAACAGTGGGTGTTGTCACGGCTGAAATAGTGGGTGTTGTCACGGCTGAAATAGTGGGTGTTGTCACGGCTGAAACAGTGGGTGTTGTCACGGCTGAAACAGTGGGTGTTGTCACGGCTGAAACAGTGGGTGTTGTCACGGCTGAAATAGTGGGTGTTGTCACGGCTGAAACAGTGGGGTCACGGCTGAAATAGTGGGTGTTGTCACGGCTGAAACAGTGGGTGTTGTCACGGCTGAAACAGTGGGTGTTGTCACGGCTGAAACAGTGGGGTCACGGCTGAAATAGTGGGTGTTGTCACGGCTGAAACAGTGGGTGTTGTCACGGCTGAAACAGTGGGTGTTGTGACGGCTGAAATAGTGGGTGTTGTGACGGCTGAAATAGTGGGTGTTGTCACGGCTGAAATAGTAGGTGTTGTCACGGCTGAAACAGTGGGGTCACGGCTGAAACAGTGGGTGTTGTCACGGCTGAAATAATGGGTGTTGTCACGGCTGAAATAGTGGGTGTGGTCACGGCTGAAATAGTGGGTGTTGTCACGGTTCAAATAGTGGGTGTGGTCACGGCTGAAATAGTGGGTGTTGTCACGGCTGAAATAGTGGGTTCTTCGTTTGCTCAAGGAGCAAAGAAGATGCAACACCATGCGGTCATTCATTTTTTTTCTGTCTACTTTTCTAATTTTCACCATAGAAATAATGTTTAGGGTCGGGAGAAAATAATAGGGTCCGTCGGGTTACTGAAACTACTACCATCGTGTGTGTATGTGTGGGTGTGTGCGTTTGTGTGTATGTGTGTGTGTGCGTGCGTGTGTGTGTGTGCGAGTGTGCGCGCGCGCGTGTGTGCGTGTGCGTGTGTGTGTGTGCGTGTGTGTGCGTGTGTGTGTGCGTGTGTGTGTGCGTGTGTGTGTGTGTGCGTGTATGTGTGCGTGTGTGTGTGTGTGTGCGCGTGTGTGTGTGCGCGCGTGTGTGTACGCGTGCGTGCGTGTGTGTGTGCGCGCGCGCGTGTGTGTGCTTGCGTGTGCGTGTGCGTGCGCGTGTGTGTGGGCGCGCGAGTGTGTGTGTGTGTGTGCGTGATCGTGCGTGTGCGCGCGTGTGTGCGCGTGTGTGTGTGTGCGCGTGTGTGTGTGCGCGCGTGTGTGTGCGTGCGCGTGCGTGTGCGTGTGCGCGCGTGTATGCCCTGACTGTAGAAACAGTTAACAGGAAGGACCAACGCTTTTTTTTTCTTTGGACAAAGTCTGTCTTATCTCTGTCGTGTGAAGGTCCGCACGCGAGGCGAGTCCAGAAGATCCATTGTTGCCTAGGGCGAGGAACCGAGGATCTTTGAGGAATCCTAGGGCAGGCGTGTTGTGTAACGTATGCTAGCAGCGAGATTGGAAAGAAACTCGCGAGAAGACGTAGAAAGGCAGGAAAGTACTTTCCCAAGCGAGAAAGCACTTGGCATTCCTCGCGGCAAAGTAAAGCGTGGCTGGTTTCACCGACTCCTCTTTACTTCAGGACCTCATGGACGTTCTCTGTTTGAATATTGTACTCTGACTGACCAATTCTACGGCATGGTTTTGCCGTCCATGCGAGGAGGAAAACAACAAACATAAACAACAAATGCTGAACGTGTTTGCGTTATCAGCAAGCGGCGTCACCACTGCAGATGCAGATAATTCTTTCACTCTTCATTTAAATGACAACAATGTGAACGCAATGGTCCCGCTGAGTATCGCCTCGTGATGAATTGCTCACACTTCTTCAGTTAGAGCTGCTCTGTCTCAATCCTCCAAACAAGAAACTTTGGGCACTGTGCTTTCTATGAATAGCTACTGCCGAAGGAGGGTGGGGAGGGGGCAGAGGTACAGGGGAGGAGGAGGGTGCACATGGGAGGAGGAGGGTGTACGGGGGAGGAGGAGGGTGTACAGGGGAGGAGGAGGGTGTACGGGGGAGGAGGAGGGTGTACAGGGGAGGAGGAGGGTGTACAGGGGAGGAGGAGGGTGTACGGGGGAGGAGGAGGGTTGTTACGGGGGGAGGAGGAGGGGGGTGTTACGGGGGAAGGAGGAGGGTGTACGGGGGGGAAGGGGAGGGGAGGGGGTTGGTTTACGGGGGGGAGAGGGGAGGAGGGGTGTTTAACAGGGGAGGGGAGGGTGTACGGGGGAGGAGGGTGTTAACAGGGGGGAGGGAGGAGGGGTGTACAGGGGAGGGAGGAGGGGTGGTTTACAGGGGAGGGAGGAGGGAGGGGTTGTTTACAGGGGAGGAGGGGGAGAGGGGGTACAGGGGAGGAGGAGGGTGTACGGGGGAGGAGGAGGGTGTACAGGGGAGGAGGAAGGTGTACAGGGGAGGAGGAGGGTGTACGGTGGAGGAGGAGGGTGGGGAGGGGAAGGGGGTGTACGGGGAGGGGAGGGGAGGAGGGGGTGTGTACAGGGGGGAGGGAGGGAGGAAGGGTGTTACAGGGGGAGGGGGAGGGAGGGGTTGTTTACAGGGGGGAGGAGGGAGGGAGGGTTGGGTTTCCAGGGGGGAAGGGGAGGGGGAGGGGGGGTGTACAAAGGGGAGGAGGGAAGGAGGGGTGGGGGGGAGGGGGCCAGAGGGTTTTCCAGGGGAGGGAGGGAGGGGTGGGGGTTGGCGGGCCCTTGAGCGTCCAGGGGACTAGGGGTGGGCCCACCCACGTGTCCCTTCCGCTGTGGCCCAGCAAGTTTCTTTCCCAGGGGGAGGGGACTAGTTCAGGGTTCCCCCACAGGAGGGCTTTGTTCAGGGAGTTACTCAGCGCTGCATGAGCGCTTCATGTTTGGCAATTGAGCGCTCTTTTGGCCACTCCTGAAAACGCCTAAGATGTAGTGCAAGCGCTTTCACTTGTTAAAAGGGGAGGTAAAATCTTCTGCGCCCCATGTGTTGTTGTTGATAGGACGCGAAGGAAAAGTGTTTTTTCTTTTGCCCACAGGACATTCGTTTTATGCCACGTTTTACATGTATTATGCACGAATAAAAAATCCACTACTGTGGTCATCCTTACTTGCCCATTACTTGCACATACAGAGCGCTTGGGGCAAATAAAGGCCCCGTTCCAGTCCCCAAAAATGATGTTTTCTGAGGGTTTATTTTTACGCGTCGACGGCCCAGTGGCGGGATCGAAGGACCGCCATTTTTGAATCTGCTGCAAAAATCATTTCTGCATCATCTCGGATCGGTGATGCAGAGCGCTGCTCAGCGCTGAGTGAAAGCACGCCCCCAAATTGGGGCCGTTCAGGAGTGAAATCACATGCAGCGCTGAGCAGCACTCTGAATCGCTGGCGCCTCCTGAAACAAGGGGCTCAGGGGTCTAGGCCTGTGTCTCTGAAGCGAGAGGGAAAAAAGGACCACCCACAACCCAGGTTGAAAGGATGGGTTGGGTGGAATTGAGTTTTACGGGGGCCTAATAAAAGCCTTTGTAGGGCTACCCACAAGGCCATTGATCACGGAAAAAATCAACAGGCCCCACAGGTCTAGAGTTAAAAAAAACGCCAAAATCCAAGTTCCCACGATGTCTCTGTTTTAATTAACCCCTCTTACGAAATCGGCGTAGGGGAGACCGCGGGGGGGGGTCTATTTCTTACCCCCAAACCCGCAGGGAGGGGGGACCAACCAGGTGGAAGCAAGGGAAAAAAGCCAAGAAAAGGGAAAAAAAAACCTAAAACAATGTGTATTGGTGTGTTGTGTTTGGTGTGTTGTTGTTGTGGTGTTGTTTGGGTGTGGTTGTGTTGTGTGTGTAACGGTGTGTTTGTGCGCGTGTTTGTGTTGTGTGGTGTACGGTGTGTTTGTGCGCGGTGTGTTTGTTATGTGTGTTGTGTGTTGTGTTGGCGGCACCGCGGCGCGCGCCGCGCCTGTGTGTGTGTGTGTGTTGTGCGTGTGTGTTTGTGTGTTTGTGTGTGGTGTGTGTGTGTGTGCGTGTGCGTGTGCGTGCGTGTGCGTGTGTGTGTGGTGTGTGTGTGTGTGTGTGCGCGTGTGCGTGTGTGTGTGCGTGCGTGTGTGTGTGTGTGTTGTGTGTGTGTGTGTGTGTGTGTGTGTGTGTGTGTGTGTGTGTGTGTGTGTGTCTGTGTGTCTGTGTGTGTGTGATGTGTGTGTGTGTGTGTGTGTGTGTGTGTGTGTGTGTGTGTGTGTGTGCGCGTGTGTGTGTCGTGTGTGTGTGTGTGTGTGTTGTGCGTGTGTGTGTGGTGTTGTGTTGTGCGTGTGTGTTGTGTGTGTGTGTGCGTGTGTGTTTGTGTGTGTTGTGTGTTTTGTGTGTGTGTGTGTTGTGTGCGTGTGTTGTGGTATGTGTGCTTGTGTGTGTGTGTTGTTGTGGTGTGTGTGTGTGTGTGTGTGTGTGTGTGCGTGTGTGTGTGTGTGTGTGTGTGTGCGTGTGTGTGTGTTGTGCGTGTGTTGTGTGTGTGCTGTGTGTGTGTGTGTGTGCTGTGTGTTGTGTGTGTGAGTGTGTGTGTGTGTGTGTTGTGTGTGTGTGTGTGTTGTGTGTGCGGTGTTGTGTGTGCTGGTGTTGGTGTGTTGTGGCGCGCGTGGTGTGTGTGTGTGTGTGTGTGTGCGTGTTGTGTGGCTGTGCTGTTGCTGCTCTTGCTGTTGTGTGGTGTGTGGTGTGTGTTTTGAGTGTGGTCGTCCGTAGGCCGTGGGGTGTGATCTCCTATGAAGAACATTGGTTTCCCAGCTAAACCCCAGGTTGCATGATTGTCGCTGTCTTCGCGTGTCTATGTAATTTAGTTATGTTGAATAACGCCAGAAAGGTTAGTTATTGTGTACCATTGGGTATGATTTTGCACGTGGGGTGTGTGAAACGTACCTTTAGAAGAAACATGGATGCCCTTTCGAACAAATTTGCATATTTGTCTCGGATCTTAGAAATATGCGTGTTACTTTGTCATCATCGACACACAACGTAATTGGTTAAGGTATGGTGGCGAGGAGGAAATGTGAGAATGGCTCGACCGTTTTGTTCTGTATGAAAAAAACAATGTTTTGGCAAAATGCTATGCTGTGTTGTAGCTGCGACAATTTTAACTCTGCTTGTTTTCTGCAGAACCTTCATTAAGCCGCATTCCTGAAAACACCGCAAGTACTCCCCTGCAGAAGTGAGAGAATTTTTCCTGATCTTTTCAGCATGGCAAACGTGCCCAAGCCACCAGACGAACAAGAACAAGACTTCGACCAGCTCTTCGCAAGAGGACGAGCTCACATCTTTCCTCGATTCTACTCCTCCAAACTCAAGGTCTTCAAGGACACCGAGGAAGTGGCCCTGGATGACCCAGCCCTGCCACCTCTTGCAGAGGGACCACCGGCAAAACGACCGAAAACGATTGCAGAAGTCGACGAAGACAAGATGAAGAAGTCTAAAGACAGGAAGAAAGGAGAGGATGCCGAAATCAAGGTGATAGAGATGCTGTGGTCTGGTCTCCAAGCAACCACGGGACCGACTGATCTGCCTTGCTTTCTCCTGCACGCCTTGGATGAGATGTCGCACGAAATCGATGCATTCATCCTGCATCCTTACATTGGGGTAGTTCTCCTGGAGATCAAGGCCGCCAGCAAACCCAAGAACTTGGCCCACGTGAAGAAAGCCACCGAGCAACTGACAAAGGGAAGTGAGAAAGTCTATGAGAAGCTGAAAGATCTTCTACGTCCCGGCGCCATCATTCAGGGCGTGTGTCTTCCCAACTTGGAGTCCAGAGACGTGGATGCAACCGACAGGATGAAGCAGGTGGGTGACCACTTTTCCTGCCGCTGTAGATTTTGATTGTGAGGAACTTTGTAATCTCAACCGTGGCCCGTATTCACAACGGCGATTTATCTTTTCAACACTCGATTTATCCCCTAGCCCCGCGTTATCTTGATCGGTTAGATAAGGTACGCTCGTCAGAGGATTCTAGGTTGCGCTTTGCTATTTATACTGGTTTCCAGCCAAGGGAGAGCGGAACAGGCAGTTGGAATCGTCTGAGTTTAGAGATAAATCGGGGTTAAAATAAATCGCCGATAAATCGCCGTTGTGAATACGGGCCCGTGCAGATATGTCTATATGGCATTGACATTAGGCATGGACTGTGCGACTTAGGCAACATGGCTGAGACATCCCTAGAGTTGTGTTGACCGAGACTTTCTCAGCAGCAGTTATCATCAAATCGTTGTTTCCGTGTCAGTAACTGTGCAGGAATTACGTACAAGCGTAGTCACTGCTTTGACAGGGACATTTTGATAATTCGAAGTTTCTGGAGAAATTCAGAAGGGACCAGCGTCCCTATACAATTGAAATCTCCTGCTATTAGTACGCCACCATAGCGGGTGTGCCGATCTGGGGATACTAAATCGCGCTGCAGGGCTTTTCTCAAATCCAACTGTCACCCTTTACAGATCGAGATAATCACATCAGATCGGGGACTTGACAGAACGTATGAGTATTTACTTACGCTGAAAGTTTGTGGAAACCAAGGTATTCGATTTATTCTTTCAAACAATGGTGCTTCAGATTAAGCATCTTCTGAGCTTTAAAGAGAGAGAAAAAAAACACTAGGCATGCGTTAATACAATCTTCAGTATTACATTCTACCATAATGAGATGAAATATTACTTATATACGTGTTTCATACGTTTTTACTCCGTGGAGTATATTGACATACTGTTTGCAAGTAACTTTTAATGAAGTCGAAGTATTTGATACATTGTCATAATTACATGTAATGATGTATGACATTGTCCTTTAAATATGAGATACAGTGGGGGGGGGGGGGGAGGGGAGGGGGGGGTATGGGGGGGTGGGGAAGGGAGGGGTGGAGTGGAGTGGGGTGGGGAGGGGTGGGGTGGGGTGGAGTGGGGTGAGGTGAAGTGGGGAATGGTAGGGTGAGGAGGGGT